>BGNK01003379.1:3892-41166 GCA_003297005.1 Symbiodinium sp. clade A Y106 | reverse complement strand
GCGGGCGAGCGGTCCGGTGGGCAGCCGCGAGAGCGGCGACGGCAGGGGCGGGGACACTGACGACGAAGCGACGGCAACGAAGGGCCGGCGACAACGACTGCGGCGACACGATGCTGCAGTAACACGCACGACGACGTGGCGGGGGGGCGTCGGGGGGGCGACGACCGCGGACGTAGTGGAGACGACGACACGATCCGGCGGAGACGACGCTGCCGGGCCGACGCGCCGGGCGAGCATTGCGCGTTACCCCAAAGCCGCTTTGCTCCAAATGTTACCCCAAATGCAACGCTAGAGCCGTAATGTCACCCTAAAGCCGCGTTACCCAAATGTTACCCAGAGTCGTGTAACAAACGTTGTCCCAGAGCCAAACCACGGCGTGGAAACGACGGCGACGGCTCGGACTGTGGCGGCTCACTAGGTCCTGCATGTTGGCGCGCGACGCGGGACGCAGGGCGGCGACGATGCGACGACGACGGCGGCGATGATGACGACTGCGGCGACACAACGGGCGAACGGAGACGACGACTGGTCCGACGACTGATGACGGCTGCGGCGATGACGGTGCTACGCTGGGCTGCACCGAAGGGTGGCGATGACGACTATGGCGACGACGACGGTACGCCGGCACCGAAGGGTGGCGACGACGACTGGCACGACGACGACGGTGCAGCGGGATGCACCAAAAGACCGGCGCGGCGACGACGAAGGTGCACCGAGCCGCACCGAAGAGCGACGCGACGGCGCGATGAAACGATGACAGCGCGGAGACTAGGCGGCGGGGCGGCGACGACGCGGGAAACACGGCAGCGACGACGGCGCTATGACACGACATAAGCTTAGCTGCCAGGGACTGAAGGGATTGGATCATGCAACACACGGAGCTTGCTCTACGCGCGAATTAACCGTTACTTTGGGCACTAATATCCTCATTCAGACACTCACAATAAGNAGGGATTGGATCATGCAACACACGGAGCTTGCTCTACGCGCGAATTAACCGTTACTTTGGGCACTAATATCCTCATTCAGACACTCACAATAAGGGCAAAGAGGCCTGGTCATCTCTGATAATGTAGGTTCCCAAATTACTTGAAAGAACAGTGCAGGCCCGAAAGAATGGTAAGTATGGAAGCAGGCGCTGCAACAACTGTGAAAAACAGAGCGCGTAGCACTCGGTCTTTTTCTTGAGCCAAAGCGCGGGCGCAGCTCAGCGTTGTTGGGCTCTCACTGACAGTGAAACAACTTCAGCTGTCTGTCTCCAAGCANGAGCGCGTAGCACTCGGTCTTTTTCTTGAGCCAAAGCGCGGGCGCAGCTCAGCGTTGTTGGGCTCTCACTGACAGTGAAACAACTTCAGCTGTCTGTCTCCAAGCAAAGCACTTCAGAAGTAAACCAAAAACGAGACGAAACGAACGTGCAGTCACTCACCTAACTCAAAAGCACTCCTAACAGCTTCAGCATGCCAGCACATCAGGACATCCAAGATTAAAGGGAAATTTCTTGCTCTCACGCCTGTGGCGACCCGTGGGCNGGACACCACACCCAAGCAAGGGCCCTATGGCTCAGAGAGAAGGCGAAAACTGGGATTGTGGGGGCCTCGAACCTTGTCGAAAAGCAAGTTGAAAGCCCCAGGCCCGTTAAGACGCAAAACTCTCAAAGGGGAAATTTCACACCCCCTCTTGGACTTGAGCCAAAATGGCTTGAGCCAGCGCGGGCGCAGCTCAGCGTTGTTGGGCTCTCACTGACAGTGAAACAACTTCAGCTGTCTGTCTCCAAGCAAAGCACTTCAGAACTAAACCAAAAACGAGACGAAACGAACGTGCAGTCACTCACCTAACTCAAAAGCACTCCTAACAGCTTCAGCATGCCAGCACATCAGGACATCCAAAATTAAAGGGAAATTTCTTCTCACGCGCCGAAGGTCCGCGCTGCCCGTAGGCATGTCTCCGTGCACCGAATTGGGGCCTGGTTTCAGGCCCCCTTCAGCGGCTTTGCCGCCGGCATCGCANCAAAGCACTTCAGAACTAAACCAAAAACGAGACGAAACGAACGTGCAGTCACTCACCTAACTCAAAAGCACTCCTAACAGCTTCAGCATGCCAGCACATCAGGACATCCAAGATTAAAGAGAAATTTCACACTCCCGGACAAACAACTTGCTCCAGTCGACCCGTCTTGCAAGATGTTGCCGACTTCTTCGCAGAGCTGCACAGTCGCTACCCGATATGAAGGCCGAAGCTGTTGCACACATCACTCTGCTGCAATCCCACCGCGGATAGCATCGTTCAAGGCTCCGTCACGACATGCATTTGCTGAAGCACCTGGTGCGTGCTTTGTCAGTGGCCATTTGCACAGCTCAGCAGACATGCTGCCATTGTTGCGTGCTGCTTTGCATACCATTCTTCGAGTGCCCTGAACTCGTGAAAGCGCTGGATTGCGCCGGCTCCACAAAGTGCCTTCGCCTTCGTGCTTGTATCGTCATAGGCTCACTGTTCACACAGATCTTTGTCGTTGGGTTCAAGACCGGGTTCAAGACTGTGATGTTTTTGAAGTGTACATGGACAAACAAGGGTTCTGCAGATGGGCCACTTTGGATTCCAGTCCTCAGAGAGCCTGGGATTGATGCTTTTCAGGCTCCACTGCTGTGGGCCTCTGTAAGCTGCAAGTGTGCTTTCATAAGGCAAATGAGTGATCCGCTTGGGCAATCAGACATCAAGATCAAGCCTCTTGCTGCTCCTACTAACATCACGTTCCTCCCGTGCACCCTGTGCATTGAAACCGAATTTTGCTTTGCACCAAGCGCCTCGAAGAGACGCCTCCAGAGGCAAAAGCTCTGTGACGGCATGCAGCACAACTCCATCGACCTTGAATACGGCGCCACCGAAAAAAGACTGGTACAATTCAACGAAGGCGTTCCAAGGAGCATCAACGAAACAAGTTGCCTTGAGGCGGACTCGATTCCATTTATGTCCTAGCAGATGTCCGTCCTAGCAAACGGCACACATGTGTTATCCGAGACACAAACTCTTGCCACCAGGACATCGCACGATCGAGACCTTCTGTGAGCTCGTGCATGATGTGCAGTGGACCCGCAATGTACAAAGACGCGCGAAAAAAATCCAAGTTGAATTCCTTTAGCCGTTGCAGCCTGGAAATGGAAAAAAAAAACTTGCGCAGCTCTGCAGGCAAAGCCAAATCAAATTCAGGTTCTTGCTCCTCCTGGTTTGCGTGTGCACCTTCACAGTCTTGAGGGAATGCCTCCTGCAGTGCCCAATCTCCAAAAAGCCGGCAAACATTGCCCTTGAATCCAGGCATGCCAGATTCGACTCCGAGATGCCCTGTCCAAGTCAAGGTTCCCATTCATCATGCAGCATGTGTAGCGCCAGTCGGCTGCAGAGAGAAGGGTACTGTGCGCAATGGCATGGACTTTGTGTGCTAGCAATGGTCGTCCTGATCCCAACGCTGTGGATGTCAGCTGCCGCATGCAAGATGTTGCGCAAGTTCTTTGGCGACCAGATGCTGCTGACACAGATTTGTCTCAGTAGCCGTCTCGTCTGAGCACGTGGTAGACGAAGCAATCCAGAGTACGAGATTTTGGGCTTATGTGCACATGATCAAACATATCGGAGAGACCATCGAACACATCATGTTTTGGTGCGAGTCGTGCCCGTGTCATGGTCATGATGCGGCTTTGCAAGGGAAGCTGAAACACCGACAGCCAGGTTTGCAATCGCGAATTGGCATGGCAAGCTGTCCTTTGCAGGCACGGCGGGCTCCGGAGTGTGCAGCAGGCAGGCTGTTGGAGATTGCGCGAGAGGGTTTCCAAGCAAGCCAGCNGTCGTCATGCGTTGATAAAGCGGCACTTGCGGAAGTGTACTCATGTATCTGCGTTGCACGTGGCTTTCATGAGCTGCCAATCCCTCCTGCGAGACATCTTCCAAAACATGCCGTATGAGTTTGAGCGACTTGTGCTACTGTGTGAATTGACCAAGCGTCCTTTGTTGGCATTGCAGTCCGTCAAATTGCATTGGCATCCCCGAGTTCAGGAAATCTTGCAGACCGCGGGAAGAGAGCTGGGTCGATCTTATCGTCCATGGGTGATTGAGCTGCTGTACCATGTAGACAGAGCAACCTTGTTTCAGGACCTGCCAGCTGATGGTGGCTTCGTTCCGGACGAGGACGATAATGCCCCGGGCCCGCCTGGACCCTTAGACAACACTGANGAGCTGCTGTACCATGTAGACAGAGCAACCTTGTTTCAGGACCTGCCAGCTGATGGTGGCTTCGTTCCGGACGAGGACGATAATGCCCCGGGCCCGCCTGGACCCTTAGACAACACTGACCTTGAGAATACGGGCGGCGCGACAGACATGGACCGGAGCTCTCCGAGCACGCCGGGTCCGTCGGGCCCCCCGGGTACTGGCCTGCAGTTGTCTACGCAGGCACAAGGACAGACCCAAGGCATGAATCCCACTCCAAGTTCAAGCTCGGCCCGGGCCCGGCCGTTTGCAGACTTTGCCATGAGCTCGCGTGGAGGAGCGTTGCACGATGCCTTGTGGTCGAAGTATGCCACAGCACACCTGCGTGCTTGCTTTGATAACCGTGATCAAGCGTGCCAGCTCGTTTGCTCTTTAGGTCCACGGCTGCAGGCCGATGACCGGGAAGCTTTGCGTTCCTTACAGCATCACTTGAACCTCGCCCCTGATGTCTCGCATGCTGCGCTGGAAGACGAATTCGATTTTCGGGCTGCTCCTTGCATGATCGCGCAGCAGACAGAGTCCGACATCTCTGATGAGTCTTTGAAAAGTGCCGCTATAACTTCGGTGTTTGTCTTCACTGTGACTTCCCAGCGACCTGGGAATTACAAGCTTCCGCGCCAAGCCTTGCAAATTCAAGACAAGGATGCACTGGCAGTGTGCAAATTGGAGGTGTCGCATGTCGATGTGGCTCGTGGCTGTATGTATGTTCGCATGGACGCACAGGCGCAGCCCATGCTTCTGTNCTTGCAAATTCAAGACAAGGATGCACTGGCAGTGTGCAAATTGGAGGTGTCGCATGTCGATGTGGCTCGTGGCTGTATGTATGTTCGCATGGACGCACAGGCGCAGCCCATGCTTCTGTCTGTGGATGCCTTTAGCTCCTGCCGATTTTGGCAAGTGGAAGAGAAATTGATTTATGATTTCGGGTTAACGGGGCGGTCTGAGTTCAATGCTCCCATGCAGAGTGTCATTCTTGGACTGGTGAAGGCAGCTCGCTTCGGTGCGGGTCAAGGCTTCCAATTAAAAAACAACTCGGAGCCTGCAAAGTTGCAGGCCTTGTTGGCGTTGGAAGCTAGTGGCATCGCTCAGCAAAGTGTTCGGGAATCATGGACCGAATGGCGTATGACGGCTCTGGGGCAACGACGACTTCGCACTTCTCAANCTTGCAAATTCAAGACAAGGATGCACTGGCAGTGTGCAAATTGGAGGTGTCGCATGTCGATGTGGCTCGTGGCTGTATGTATGTTCGCATGGACGCACAGGCGCAGCCCATGCTTCTGTGTCCTGGGGCAATGTCTGTGGATGCCTTTAGCTCCTGCCGATTTTGGCAAGTGGAAGAGAAATTGATTTATGATTTCGGGTTAACGGGGCGGTCTGAGTTCAATGCTCCCATGCAGAGTGTCATTCTTGGCATCATGACCATGACAAGGGCACGACTCGCACCAAAACATGATGTGTTCGATGGTCTCTCCGATATGTTTGATCATATGCACATAAGCCCAAAATCTCGTACTCTGGATTGCTTCGTCTACCACATCAAGATCAAGCCCCTTGCTGCTCCCACTAACATCACGTCCTTCCCGTGCACCCTGTGCATTGAAACCGAATTTTGCTTTGCACCAAGCGCCTCGGAGAGACGCCTCCAGAGGCAAAAGCTCTGTGACGGCATGCAGCACAGCTCCCCATCGACCTTGATATACGGCGCCACCAAAAGACTGGTACAATTCAACGAAGGCGTTCCAAGGAGCATCAACGAAACAAGTTGCTATGAGGCGGGCTCGATTCCATTTATGTCCTAGCAAACGGCACACATGTGTCATCCGAGACACAAACTCTTTCCACCAGGACATCGCACGATCGAGACCTTCTGTGAGCTTGTGCATGATGTGCAGTGGACCCGCAATGTACAAAGACCGCGAAAAATCCAAGTTGAATTCCTTTAGCCGTTGCAGCCTGGAAATGGAATTTACTTGCGCAGCCAATGCAGGCAAAGCAAAATCAAATTCAGATTCTTGCTCCTCCTGGTTTGCACGTGCACCTTCATAGTCTTGAGGGAATGCCTCCTGCAATGCCCAATCTCCAAAAAGACGGCAAACATTGCCCTTGAATCCAGGCATGCCAGATTCGACTCCGAGATCCCCTGTCCAAGTCAAGGTTTCATTCATCATGCAGCATGTGTAGCGCCAGTCGGCTGCAGAGAGGCGGGTACTGTGCGCAATGGCATGGACTTTGTGTACTAGCGATGATCGTCCTGATCCCAACGCTGTGGGTGTCAGCTGCCGCATGCACAGATGTTGCGCAAGTTCTTTGGCGACCAGATGCTGCTGACACAGATTTGTCTCAGTAGCCGTCTCGTCTGAGCACGTCTGATTGCCCAAGCGGATCAACGCATTTGCCTTATGAAAGCACACTTGCAGCTTAGAGAGGCCCACAGCAGTGGAGCCTGAAAGCATCCAATCCCAGGCTCCCTGAGGACTGGAATCCAAAGTGGCCCATCTGCAGAACCCTTGCTTATCCATGTACACCTCAAAAACATCACGGTCTTGAACCCAACGACAAAGGCCTATGTGAACAGTGAGCCTATGACGATACAAGCACGAAGGCGAAGGCACTTTGTGGGGCCGGCGCAAGTCTGCATCCAGCGCTTTCACGAGTTCAGGCACTCGAAGAATGGTATGCAAAGCAGCACGCAACAATGGCAGCATGTCTGCTGAGCTGTGCAAATGGCCACTGACGATCAAAGCATGCACCAGGTGCTTCACAGCAAATGCATGTCGTGACGAAGCTTGTGCCTCTTGAACGATGCTATCCGCGGTGGATTGCAGCAGAGTGATGTGTGCAACAGCTTCGGCCTTCATATCGGGTAGCGACTGTGCAGCTCTGCGAAGGAAGTCGGCAATATCCTGCAGGACGGTCGACTGGAGCAAGTTGTCTGTCCGGGAGTGCGACATGCACTCCTCGAGCAAGCCTTCCTCATCAGTAGCCTTCATTGCCTGCCGAATCAAGTCTGACACATGTGCTAATCCGAGAGCAGCACGACTCTTCCCGGTCGCAGGTACCGGAATTCCATAACTGGACCATGCTCGATGCGCAAGCAGAAATGCATGAGCTGCCGGGACAACAAGGCACAGCGTTGGTTCCGACGGCAATATCAATCTGAAGTTGCAACATTGCTTGATCACATCGGCTACCGTTGCACCCGGTGCTCCAGCAACCTTCTCCTGCAGCAGATTCTCCGAACTGAATGATGTGCACCGAAAAAACATCTTTGCCGCTGCAGATTGCTTTGTAGATCGGACGCTGAACGGCTGTTCTAGCCTCGCAGCAGCCACACACTGCAAAAAAAGAAGAGGATGCTCTGAATGCATTGTTGCTGTCCAATATTCGGAAACGCAACGTTGTGCCGAGCTCAAGCAGCTGAAGATGTTGAATGAATCAGCAGCTTTGACCAGCATGATGCCAACGACTTGGTTGTGAAATGGTAGAAACACAGAGTGCAGCTCTTTCGTGCAGCTGCGGCTGCACAGCTGCTCAGCTGAGTGAACTTTCGTTCCGATGCCAAGGACAGTCAAAATGTCTGCTTTCAGCAGTTCCTTCCTCAAGTGCAAGCTAAAACGATTCTCCCGTGGAATGTTGGTGTGTCCTGGACCCACTCTGGAGACTTCAGGTTCGTTTGCCACGAGCCATACAATGTGTGTCGGTGTCGGCATGACGATACATGCACCACACACGGAAGTGCAGCAGTGCAGATACGCTCTTCAGGAACACCACATCTGACTGGGCCGATGGCCGATGCCAGCGAGCAACGCTGGCTGTATGCACGAAGTCGTTGAAATCCCTGGCCCACGGTCGCGAAGCACCAAGGCAGAACGCACAGACTTACATGCCACACGTGCAAATCCGTGCAAAGCCCACCACCAAATGCAGCAACCGAAAAAACCGTGAACAACTAGCAAGAGCCGCGAAAAGGTCAACGCGTTGGTCCAGGCGTCAAAGAACAACCAGAAGTGCCTGGCGGCATCGGGCCGGGCACGCGGATCCATGTAGGGTTCAGAGGAAAAAGACTATTGCCACTCCGGACTCCTGAACATGCTACACCTGCCACTCCTGTATTGCTGCTCCTACTGCACACACCAGTCTGAGTTTTTGCTGCCTCAGAGAGCGCACTTTTTGGGTTTGCTGCGTGGCTTCTAACATTCTAACTGACACAAGACTAATCAATGCCACTGTGGTGGCTCGGACTCTGAGGTTCAGGCTCAAGCCTCAAGCAACCGCGACCCGGGGCGCTTCAGTCGTGAAGACCTGACGATCGGGAGGCACCGATGGGGAGAAGTAGCACTTCTTGCTTGTATTATTCAACTCGTGAACTCAAGTGACTCAAGTTCCCAACTAGAATGAGCAGCCCAACCAGAATGAGCAGATTTATTATTGCTAATCATATTGTTGTTGTTTTTCCATTCTTGTAATTTGTCGTTGTTGTTGATGGACTCCGATCGCACCCATCACGCACATGCCCCACATGCCGGGTCGCTGGCCGGCATAAAGGCTTCCCAGCTCGAATGGGCAAAGTGATGACAAGGCCTGGTCACAGCTGCAATGAAAAGGCTTAATCTTTTTAGTAGCCCAGATTTTCTGGAAAAGCGCCCATGACCCACACTCCCACATGCACTTGACTGGCGGCCTACGACACGATATCCCTAAAGCGTTCGGGCACTGCTACAGGCTACAGTACAACCCGCAGCGAGACTGTAGACACCGCAAAGGCCCGCACTCAATGCGAAAGTGATGTCCAGGTCCAGCTCCAGGTCCAGCAGAGCCCTCAGGCCCATGCAGACAAACGATCCGGAGAACAAGAAACGCTGCAGGCTCTACTCCTGTGTCTGCTGTCTGCTGTGCAACACGGGCAACAATCATAAGGTTAGGGAAGGGGAAACCCGACCCGGAAACCCGGAACCCCCAAAAAACCCTCAGCAGCAAACTCAGGCCCCGACGCAGCAGCAAGATCCCGCCCACCCAGCCCGCCCAGCCCGCAGACCCGATCAGCCGATCGGCAGATCCGGCTTGAACAGCAAGTGCAGGGCAGACTCGGGAGGAAGGCCTATGGCCTATGGGTTCGGGACGCAGGGCCGAAGGGTCCGGAATCCTACGGGGGACAGAGGGGCGGGGACTCACACAGACGGTCACAGACGCGCACTCACTTGCAAAGCACTCGCAGGGCAGCGCGGCCAATGGGGAGCAACCTACCAGCGAGGCTGAAAGGGGACAGGGTGCCCTGAAATCTTAGGGGAAAGGTAGCAGTTCGCTCGTGCACTTGGCCACTTGGCATAACATGTCACACTGCAGCATAGGCGGCACACACAGCAGCACAGCAGCATAGGCGGCACAGCAGGGCTCAGCAGGGCGGCACTCAGCAGCTAGGAGGCGGCACACGACACACAGCAGTAAGCGGCACACAGCAGCAGCAAGCGGCACACAGCAGCATGGCAGCAGTAAGCGGCACGTAGCACATAGCGGCAGTATGCTAAGTACCAAGTTTTGCTTGCTGTTGTGACTGATCCTCGACTTGGACCATGGCGCGGCTTCGGGAGGGCGAGGCCCTCATCGCCATCGAAACCCTGGACTCGAAGGTGTGGCATGTGCCGGTGGAGAAAGCCTGGTGGTCCAGCATGACAGAGGATCAGACTCTTGGTCAGTTGTCAATGCTTTTTAAACTTGATATTCTATGAAAGAATTGTTTGTTGGGGGGTTTGCCTTTTTGCCGGCTCCGACTTCGAAACATCTTCTAGCTAAGGCAGCTGCTCGCCATGGTGAAGATTCGCGAGCAGCTTGAGAGTCGGGTTCAGATGGCGGAGGGCTGCTTGGCTCATTTTGTTCAGTGGCTGTTTGCTCCGTTTGGTTAGTTTGTGCTTTCGCTCCAGCTGCCGGCTTAGTGTTGCGGATTTAGTTCAGGTGAAGTCCACGATTTCAAAGTCAAGGTCGGCTTCTGCGGGTGCCTGCCCAGAGAGCCTGTGGAGATGGACGACGGAGAGCCTGTGGAGATGGACGACGAAACCAAGGCAGAGGGCGAGGAGATGGACGACGAAGCCAAGGCAGAGGGCAAGAAGAAGAAGAAGGCCAAAAAGACGAAGGCATCCTCGAGCCGTGACCCGGGCTTTGACAAGATGGACTAGGAGATCCAGCAGCTCGCACTCATAGGATCGAGCACCTTGCACTCACGAGAAAGTCCAGGTTTTTAAAGCTTTTGCTGCCATTCTTGGCGATGGATCCATCGTGACCTGGGGTCATGCTGGGTACGGTGCCGACAGTAGTGCTGTGCAGGGCCAGCTGACGAATGTGCAGCAGATACAAACCTCTGCCGGCGCTTTTGCTGCCATTCTTGGCGAGGGGTGAGTTTCCGAAGTCTCGCAGTGTTTTTAAAAGTGTGCCGCGTGGTTGCTTTCTACTCCTTTTGCCCCGGTTCCCTTTGAGGGGCGGGCGCGGAAAGGAACAACAAGTTAGAAAGAAGGGACGCGGGACGGGGGACCTACGGGGCTAGGGCTGCAGGGCACTCGCAGGGCAGCTTGGGATCAAAGCCTACTTCGGGGCCGAATGGGTTAGGGTGCCCTGAACGAAAAGAAGCAACCCCGGCAAAAGCACTCTAGCAAAATGTTACTGCAAAAGTCGGCGGGCCTAGCTAGAATACCACTACAAAATGAAAATAAAAACGGCATCAGTGAGCAAGAGCGAGCATCAAGGAGCATCCCTGGTGAGACTGCATCCTAAACCCCCGCGGGCCCGCGGATGAGGTCGACGATAGCCACAGACTCGCCGCCAATCGACACTGAACGCCCGAAGGCACGAAAACTTGAGCCAAACCTAGGGGACGAACCCACCGAAATCGTGCGCTCTGAAACGTCCCGGCAAAGCCATTTTGGCCACGCGCGGCCCTTCTCGGGGCTTGCTGTGGCGCTTTTGGCCGGCGTGCCCGGCGTGTGAAACATAGGCAGGGCACACCCCGAAAATCGGAGGGAGGCGGTTCCGTGATGTCCGGCAAGTCTGTCTGGCTGGGTTCGACCCATCCTAAACCCTCACGGACCGAGTTCCGGAGCTTGCTGGCACCGATCTGGCAGGAAAGCCGCGAATCGGTCAAAATCGTGCTCAAACCCTCGCCGGGTGCACTACGAAATCGGGGTCGCACCCGTTTGNCCTCACGGACCGAGTTCCGGAGCTTGCTGGCACCGATCTGGCAGGAAAGCCGCGAATCGGTCAAAATCGTGCTCAAACCCTCGCCGGGTGCACTACGAAATCGGGGTCGCACCCGTTTGTGGTGGGCTTGCAAAAGACAGGCGGCGCCGGGGGCCGCCGGGACGCACCCTCGCGCGACGGGCCCGGAACTCGAAAACATTGGCGTGCGGCATGGTGTTTAGGGCCCGACGCTGCTTGGAGTCAAAACTGCCGGCAATGTCGGAAGTCGGAATCGCAGTCTTCGACCCATTGACCCATTCTGCACCCGCAGACATGATCCGAGGCTTCCCGTCACTGTTTTGCTGGGAACAGGCGAGACGGCCATTGGCCTTAGGGCCGACGGCCGACATCGGGGAGAGGGGGGAGCGAAACAGTTGGTCGCAACGGTGAACAGTGAAGACTATCTGACAATGCCAGCAATCAATCCATCAGTGGTGACTGTTAAGTATCAGAGTAGTGACAACATCCAACGACGATGATGCTGCTTTCAAGCGGAATCAAGGCCAGGGTTTTACCGGTGCTAGAAGTTCTAGAAGAAGAGGCCAAGCCAAGGCCATCCTGTTTTCAACCGATCGTCGTTATTCTGATCATTTGCAAGCAATGGCCAAAGATTGGCTTGCTAAATTCGGATCCGTTCGTTTCTGAACAGAATCAACATCTCTCTCGCTCTCTCACTCAGTCACTCACTGACACACTCACTCACTCNATCATTTGCAAGCAATGGCCAAAGATTGGCTTGCTAAATTCGGATCCGTTCGTTTCTGAACAGAATCAACATCTCTCTCGCTCTCTCACTCAGTCACTCACTGACACACTCACTCACTCACTCACTCACTCAGACTCACTCACTCACTGAGACTCATCGTCTCACTGTTCACCAGTCACTCGACTCCACTGAAAGTCACTCACTCACTGTCACTGGTCACCTACGGACATTTACCCGGCTGGACCGGCCTTGTATGCTTCCCAGCCTGCCAGCCGTTGGCGGACTCCGGACTCCAGCACAAAAGTGGAAAAAATTTCAAACTTTCCCTGTTTTTTTCAAAAAGCAATTTTTGCCAAAAAAAAAAAAACAACACGAAAATTTGCGATTCATGACCTTTTGCTCTTGGAATATGTGCAAATGTGCAATCTGTGGAAAATATTTTTGTTTCATCTGTTTTGGGATGGTCTCATTGGCCGTTTTTCAGCA
Organism: Symbiodinium sp. clade A Y106; assembly: GCA_003297005.1. Taxonomy (NCBI): domain Eukaryota; class Dinophyceae; order Suessiales; family Symbiodiniaceae; genus Symbiodinium; species Symbiodinium sp. clade A. Next base: position 28,493 of record BGNK01003379.1, on the reverse strand, counting down.
CTTCCAGCGCCTGCGAGGCCGTCTGGTGCACTGACAACTCGTACATACATGACACACCCTGACACACACGATTCCAGTGCTTGCTCGCCATGCGCGAAGCTTCTCTGCAGCCCGCAGAGCCCCCTTAAAGCTCTTTCAAGCCCCGTTAAAGCCCTTGAAGCCTCCCTTGAAAGCTCTCCTTTAAGCACCCCTTGAAGCCCCCCTTGAAGCTTCCTGCAGAGCTTCCCCACCCCTCTTTGACAAAGAGAGGCTTAAGCCCTCTGAAAGCTCCCTTAACCCTTTTAAAGTCCCTTTAAAGGTGTCTCCCAAAAAGGTGGGGGCGGAGGCACAGAGTCGAAGCCCTTAAAGCCGCCCTTTAAGCTTTGAAGCCCCTTGAAGCCCAAAGTCCCTTTTGAACCAGTGAGAACACAACTCCAGAAGCGGGCTCATGCGCAATTCGCCCCTACAACGTTCCAAGGAATTCCTAAGGAATGCCATGTGACAGGATTGTGATGCCTAAATCTGAATGCATCGAGCGGCTCACGGCTTCCTAAACCCTTAAACCCTAAACTCCAAACCATAAATGGAATTGTTTGTTGTTGTTGGCCATCGGGAAACCTTTTTTTCAGGTCGAGACACACTCGTCGGCTGCTGTTGCAGCTCTTGGTCCCAACGGAAATTCTCATCAAAACCAAGGAACACAAGAAAACAGTGAAACAGAGAAGCGAGTTGCTTGCCTGCTGCAGCATGCGGACTTTGTCAGCAGCGGCTGTTCAGCGCAAGAGCCTCACAGCGACTCAGCAGAAGTGACAGTGGGACGGCACCCAAAGCCACCCAAGAATGGGTGAGTTTCACATGCATCAATTATTTGCTGTCACTGCCAGGTGTTTTGCAGCAAGGGAAAACAAGAACAAACGGAGTGTGGGTGAGCCGCCTGGATTGTCGAGTGCCGTGTCAAAGACGTAGTGTGGGTTTCGACAAGTCAAGGTGATACGTTCCACGTTGGATGCGGGAAGCTGAACCAGCTGGCTCCCCCTNCCCTCCCCCTCTTCTCCCCCTCCGGCGTGACAGAGATCACACAAAGTTGCAATCGAGAAAAGCTACCGTGCCTGTTGCATTGCAAACCTTGAATAATGCTTATGATGCGGCTGAGGGACGAGTCATTTACTGCACAGTAACAAGTGGAGGCCAATGTATCGTACCAGTATTTTGCTGGAAATCTTGAAATCATCAACTAACGGCTGGTAGCTGGGATCTGGGGGTTGAAACAGAAATTGGTTTGTTAGAAAATGGAGAGGTTATGGCTGGACGTGATTTAGTGGGTTTGAAACGGAAATGGGTTTATTATCAAATGGAAAGGAGCCGTACTCGAAAAAAAAAGTAGCGTACCACAAGGCAGGCTGTTCTAGTGGCTAAGCTCGTTTGCGTTGATGTTGTTCCCTTTGCCGCCTCTCTTCTGAAGAGGCATCTCCCTTGGTATGAGGATTCTCTTTGCAAGTGTCCCTCGTTTTTCCACATGGCCTACAGATGAGGATGGACCTCTCCCAACTCCTCCTGTTTTCTGAAACAAAAACTCCCCGCAGTTCAGATGAAAGTGCATTGGGTGTGCGGCATGCATTCAGACCAACCCGATCCCAACATTCTTGCTACGCACAGCCCCCGTAACGGGAGGCGACGCTAGCCCCATGTGACACACCCAGCGCGTTGTCCAGTTCCAAGCTTCTGCTCGTGTTTCGTACGCATTTATTGATTGCGATCTTCAGGAGCTTAAGGCGTCCTCTTGCGTCAGTCGAGAAACATTTCGTCCTCGGCCGCCTGGCCTTCGACGGAATGCGCTGTTCGGTAGTGTACAGTGTACAAACCTCTCCTCTGGGAGCAAGCCTTGGGAGCCGGCCACAACCCAATACCCAATACGCTTGCTGAGACACGATACGTAGTGAGTTGCAGAACACAGTACAAGCTGTTGGTTCGTCTTTGAAAGATCGTTCAGCACAGTATGCCCCTGGAAAGCCAGGAACATCCTGAGGTACGAACGATTTTGGATTTTACTCCGCTCCTTTTGCAGTGCACTTGTGAAGCTGTGTTACGACCGAAGGCTTTTGTTGCTCACGAGTGTGGAAAAGTTTCGAGCAACAGACCGTTCCCCCATGTGACTGATGGCAAAAACGCGATTGATTTCGTCGGTGAGCCGACCCTGTGCCAAAAACCACAAAACCGGCATAAGAATCATCCCGGCCAACACAGCGAAGCTGTTTAGCACGCGGCGCAATACGAGCCGTGGACCTAGTTATGTAACTTATGTAGTTGTTCCTGGGTTTCCCCCCATATCCCATGTACAAGTGAGAGGTATCCAAGTCGGCCTGCCACACCCACCTGTAAACAAGCCGCTTGCATAGCTGCACATGCAGCGCGCGCAGTGTTTCCAGAGAAAACACGCCTTCGTGTACGAAGGTTTCCATGAAGAACAGTATGGACCACGTTAACAGCAACCCATCACGCTTCCGGATTTCTCAAGAAACAAATGCCACAACTCTTGGCATCGCAATCTGCAATGTACCGTAGCCTATACCTGCCGCTTCTGAGAGAAATCGTTGTTGACAATCGGTTCCGATGCATGTACTTGGGTGGATTGCACGATTCCCATGTGAACTCAAATGTGTGGAATCCAGTCGTTTTGGTGTCGTTGCAAATGTGGTGTTCGTGTTACTGCATATAGCATTGCTCTTGGTGCAATGTGATCGTCTCCTGGCAATAAAAAAATTGCCTGCTCAAGCTGGTGTGAGATCACGGCTGGGCCGAACTACTGAGGTGTTTCCAGTCCTATTGAAAGAACGCACCGCTCGATGGACAGCAAAGGGGCATCCAAAAATCCATGGTGCGATTTTCTAACATGACATTCGAAACAATCCCCTTTCTAACCATCAGCGAGCCTAGAGCCTGCGTCAATTGCCAGTAGCAGCAGCAAAAGATGAAGAGTGGTTTGCGCATGACTAAAACACACACACCAGGCGATGCAGAGTCTTGTGCTGTGTTCGTGTTTACTGCAGGGTCTGAAGCGTTTGCTCTGGTTCAAAGCTGCGCGTCCAAGTTTCCTTTCTGTTGGCATCAAACTGTATTTAACATGGGTGCATCTGAAAGCTCTGCGCCACCAGATCATGCGTCTGGGCTGCAGCCGAATCCTCATGCGTACTCAGTTCTTTGCATTCTCGAAGTCAAACGCTGCAGCACGCTGCTCCTCGTTGCAGCATTTAAAGTAGGCTTGCTTCATTTACATCATGTGTCGGCAATGTGTCGGTCATTTGAGGCCACAGTGGACAGAGTCGTCAAGATGGCAACGAAGGATGCAGTGGAGGAAACCGGTGCAGTTGGTCGTAAGACACGAGGATCAGCAGCAATGCACGTGTGTACTTGCAGAACAGGAGCAAGGTTCGATCTTCGGTCTGTTGTAGGCCATTGTAGGCTTGGAAATCTGTCGCCCCTGTCAGAAAGCCACCGTCAATCAGCTTTGGGAGAAATGGGAGAAGGATGCAGAATCCAAAGGGGAAACATTGCCTGATTATGCTCCTCGGTAGATCAATCACAACTTCGGCCTAGCAGCCTTCTGCGTTGTAGTTGGTGAAGCGGAGATAGCTGCCGCTATCTGCGAAGTGGCACTTGCAACAAGGCAGGTTTTCAGCGCTCCTGTGAGCTCTCGCTTGATCCGAGGTTCCCTTGTGGTGGCCATGGACTCGATTCTGGTATGGGCGAACACGGCCTCCACGCTGGGTCGAGCCGCTTCCCATGAAGTTCCAAAGATTACGCTTCCCTCAGAAGCTGTAGTAGCATATCAAGTTGACACCACGTCTCGCAAAGACTTTGCAGTCCGCGACCAAGGGGTGCGACAATCGTCCACGAAGACGAGTCAGGCCTCTTGGAGTCCAGGATGATGTCATTGCGGCCATTGCGCAGCACCAGACTCTCGGAATCACATGCAGATTCGACCTCTGATGTCTGACTGGGATCTTGCAAGCAGGCCAGCTGTGGGAGACGCACGTGGACGTCAGGCTCCACGAAGGACGCCGCAGTGGCTTGGGGGCAAGACAAAACAAGTGGGTTCTCAGAAACCAAGGCAGCTGTTTCTCCAGTTGCAGGGATTACGGGTGGATGTTGTTGGCGACCCGTGTTCATACCTTGCAAGTGGAAATAACCTGCAGGTTTCGTCCACAACTGGACGCGCAAGAAGGTGAGATCTGTTTGCTGAGGAGCGAGTAGCCCATTTCGTGTGCTGAAGGCAGCGGAATCACTTGGCGGTAAGCCTCATCCAGGTGTGCCGTCTACAGATGTTTGGGCGGTACCTGAGATGTAGGCTTGCTGGCAAGAGTTGAACGGAGAGTCCCACTAAGCGGTCCAGCTCTGCGTTTCTTGTGGTCAACATTTTCAGGATGACAAGAACATGGTGCAATAAGAACAGGTCTGCTCAGTTCCTCCTGGCCGCACTGTCAGAATGACACAGCGGCTGCTTTGTTCATAGAGCCTCCGAGATCTCCAGGACTGGAGCCCGGGCCTAGGCCTAGGCATGCTATGCTCCTCCCCTGTCCTCGGCAGAGCGAACCTGGCCTGATGTTGTCAGGCCTCCAGCTTTGTGGTTTGCTGCAAATGCAGCGGTTTCTTGCAAAGACTGAACAACCTCCGCAAACATGCCAAGACCGTTGTAATTAATCGCTGGCTGTGATGGTATCGGAGTTCTGAGTTCCCCCGCAGCCGTGCTCTCAGTGGCCTCACAGTACAGCGGTCTTGGCACCTTTGTCGATCCGATGGGCGGCCTGGTCTCCTCACCCGCCGCTTGGCCTTAATTAAGTCCCAAAGGGGCCCAAGGTCGGCAGGCAGCGGGAGAAGCGGCTACAAGCTGGCTCTCACTTTGGTTGCTTGGTGCAAGCTCCACGATTCGTCTGAAGCCGAGGAGTACGAGAATGTGGATGCAGATACCGCGCACCAGCTCGGCACCTTCGTGACGAAGTCTTTCAAGGACCGCCGTGCACTCCAAAAACTTGCCAAAAAGTCATGTAGGAGCAATATGAGAGGGTTTTCACAGTGCAGGAGTCACAAGACCGCTCCTCCTGTTTGTCCTGCAGCACGAGGCCGAAGAGCTACATCAAGCGGCTCAGTAGCAAGAAGCGCACTGGTCTGTCTGGGGTGTTGAGCTCATTAGAGACCCACCACTACCTGTCAGCGGTGTCACTGAACAGTCGGGTCATGGCTCATATGATAGAGTATCGAAGAACAGGTTTTCGTGATTTCAGTGTGCAGATACCAGATACTTGTTTCGACTTTGAGCCTTCCATGTCGGAGCATTTCATGAGGAGTCTGACAGTGTACGAGCGGGACCCGAGCGACCGCAGATACCGGATGACCGTCGATTTGGACCACGATCGAGACTCAAGTCAACTTGCTTAGATTCAGCAGCTTCCCACGGTGCTCGAATCCCATGGCTGGGTTTGTGGCAGGGTTCATGTCATGTTCTGGAGTTTCTAGGAAAGCCTCAAAGTAGTGGTGGGGCTTGGGCCAAAGGCGTTGAAAAGTTTCAGTGTGCGGGCTTGGAGCTTAAACTCCTCGCGCTCCCAGCGCATCCATGGACGTGGTGTGGTGTCGTCGGAGGGAGACTCAAGGCTCGTCCGCGTTCACTTCCTTTGTTTGCTGAATGGGACTATGGGACTGTACAAGGCCCAAGGAAGCTAACGAAGCTCGCTCTGCCTGAGACGCTCGCATTGAGCGATTAGCTGCGAGAGTCGTGCGCTCAACGGACAGACAAGGCTACAGCCATGTGTGGTACAACAAGGAGAAGCAATGGTGTGGCTGTGTATGGTGCTGAGATGTGCCGAACATGAGTCTCAAGCTCAGCCATGGACGGTCAAACTACTTCTGTTTCGGTTTCGCTGCTTCGCTTATAAAGGCACATCCTCTCACCCGCCAGGTGCTGACAAAGCTAACGCTTCTGAAGCCTCCTCATGCCAATTTCACAGAGACTCCATTCCTGTGCCTTTCTCACAGACAGTGAGGCGCAAAATTCGCAGAATTCCATGACCCTGACGTTGTCAGTGTTGGGAACTCCGCTAGTTTGCTAGGCAGCAGATGAATTGATGGCAAAGCCATACTTCCGGAGCCGTCTGATTTTGTCTGCATAGTCAGCAGTGCTTGTTCACGGGCTTACCTTCGTGTAATTGCATGACTCTAGTGGGACTCGAGACTACGCAGACACCCCTCTCTACTCACATCTGAGCACAGAAGTGTGCTTGGAGGCTTTCTTGGTCAACGGAAAGGTTGACCTCGACCAAGGAAACAATCTGCTTCGCCGTGCTCGCTTGGTCATGGCGCCTTTCTAATTCTCTTCCTCAGAGGCCAATCCATTTTTTCTGCAGCCCTTACGGGTCGAAGCTGCTGAAGGCACGAAAACTTGTAGAAGTCGACGGCACGAGGAATCGGCAGCTCAAGCACAAGGTTAGAGCAAGCTCCAGCCGGGCTTTCTTCTTGAAGTCTCATGGTGGATACCGTCGTTACAGCAGAGTCTTGCCGACTTCAATGGGCGAAGGCGGCAGGGACGTAGCGACGTAGCTCAGCGTAGCTCGGCGTAGCTCCGCCGCAGACGAGGCTCGGGGCCATCCTCTGCTGGATGCCACAAGGCCAGGCTCAGCCAGTCAGCCAGTGCCGAGCGCAGTGTACATTCTGAGGCATAGCCTGGCTGTGTCTCTGAACGGTGGGGTCCTTGAGCTTGTGGACGTTGCCTTGTGGGAGGACGCAAGTTCGCTGACTTCTTGAAAGTGTCATTGGCATGCACAGTCTGCATACGGTGCAACTCGCCTGGTGACAGGGCTCCGATCGGGATTCTGTTCCTTTGGAGTCGCTTGGCTTTGCAAATTCGGTGCACTTTAGCTTTGCGCCTGCTGATCTTGCCGCTTACAAGCATGTGCGGTTCCGGTCCTGAGATGCAATCATGTGAGCCCCTGCTTGGCTTAGGTTTCTGTTCACTGGCGTGCCCAGTGACGTCGACGAGGGAAAGCTTGCCTCGGCGCTGACCGAAAAGCTGCAAGAGCGGCTGCAGGCACTGAAGCAACGAGCGGTACTCGTACGGCATGTCAGCAACTTGGTGAGAGGAGGAGCGCAGGGCGGAGTTTCGATCGCAGCTGAAGAAGCGTGCCGGGCTTAACAGGGCTCGATTCTCTTCATGCAGGGAGTCTTGGAGTCTTTCTGGCAGGTCAGGAGTCCTCCCTGCGGCGGCGCAAGGCAGGCCCTGACGAAGGCGGAGACGGCGCAGAGGAGCCGGCTTTGCTTTCTGCTGGCTTTCTGCTGTGGCTGTGGTGTGCAGCAGGAACAGTGGAGAAGCTACCTGCGGAAGCCCGCCCCAGAAGTGAAACTCAAAGTGCAGAGCGTGCCTCGGTAGCAAAGATACGGTGCAAGATGTGGCATGAGGCTCTGACAGGCAAGAGACACTGAGATCAAGCCGTGAGTGGTTCATTCATGTCGGCTGGCCAACCCTGCACAAAGGATCGACATCATTGAAACCAAAGCTGACATTCGAGCAACCAGCGACAAGATGGAAGAATCGGTGCATGTCTCTAATGGTTCTGTGTGGTGTCGTTGCCTAAGCCACCCAAACCAAAATTGTAGAGTGACCCTGACTAAGGGCTTTAATTGGCCTTAACTAAGGAGAGAAGAGAGACTGAAACAAAGCTCCGACAGCAACAGAAGAGCCAGAGCCGCAAGAGCTCTGGGTGCCAGGTTCCACGGATGTCTCGAGGGTTCGATTGCGCAAACCCCAGCCAATATTTAGGTAGTGAAGGCCAGCATGACCCGTCTGGCAAGCAATCAAGCAAGAGCGCGGCTCCTTCCCTTCATGCCCCCTGGAAGAATAAGAAAGCGAGAGAGATAGAGACCACATGCTCTGCTCCGGGGCCTCAGTTTTGCCCAGAGACATGTTGCACAGTCGCAGTCGCTGTAGGCTGTTGCGCAACGTCAGCCTGTTGGTGCCAAGTCTCAATGGCACGAGTGCATTGCTTTCGTGGGGATTAGCTGGTACTGCATTCGAGGCAGTGTTGTTGCCTTGCGAAGCCAGCCACTAGGACAACGGCAGGAAGTATTCCCTTTCAAGCTGGAGCAAAGATGAATAAAGTATGTGCAGTATTCGGTAAGGGGTCTGTGGTTCTTGTACGGATGTACCGTGTTTGTGTGTGTGTAGTACACTGCGCAGGAGGTCGTCTGCTGTGAAGGCAGTTAATTCAGCCGATTCTGTTCAGGGTTTGAGGCAGCAGCATGCATTGAGGTAGGCGCGAGGTTTAAGTCTCAGTCCTACATGAGTGGTCATCCCACCGACAAACAAAGGAAAGCGCAAGAAGGAGGGAGGGAGGCAGAGTCTTCCCGCCCAAGGTGTTCGATGCTGGCACGCGTGTCCGGAAAGTCTTGGGGTGCCGCGTTCTGGTGTCTCCAGAGGCTGGACATGGAAGCTTGCTAGACTTGATGCGGGCTCTAGCTCGAGTCAGGCAGCGAGTGATCTGGGAAAGCTTTGCTTTCGCCACATCTTCGAGTCCGAGGAAGAGGATGCCACTACAACTCGAGCGTGTCGCCGGGGCCTAAGTCAACAGTGCTAAGTCGTCTTGTCTGGCTCCGCAGGAGAAGGAGAGGCTGCGGCGACTCCAGTGGTATGAGGATTCCAGCCGCGTCTCTCACGGTCCAATCCCTTCAGTGTCCCTTTTCAGGATCCTTTTCTTGTGTGCTTCTACAGCTGCTCCTGCGCGATGGCCTTGGAATCTCGCATGTTGTCAAACTCTCCGTGTGGAGTCTTGATTGGAGGTGCTTGTGGTGGTGATGCTGCTTTGGCTCGCGATGCTGTTGCCCGCGATCCTACGGCAAAACGACTAGTTCCGGAAGATGCCCGACAGCCTAAGACGCGAGGACGTGGCATTGGGCATTTGTACGAGCTTAGCCGTGTGTTAGCATAAACGTGGCTGCCGCGACAGCCGCTGGTACATTGTGTTCACACAGTTTTCCTGCATCCGGTCAAGTCTCGCCAAAGTGGGTGAAGACAACTCTAGGTTTCGGCTCAATACGTGCCGAGATTTGTCGATAGCTACGCCTCAAAAGTCCACTTTCGAGCTTCCACCAAACTTGCCCGCGACTGCTTGTGACTTAAGCAGTGGCTGCTGCCTTTGTTCGCGCATAGTTTCTCCGATTCGCAGTTGACATTTTCGTCTCGAAGGGGAAAGTGCATCACTACCATGTCTACATCCACTGTAATATCCTTCGCAAGTCTGATGGCAACCTCATGCCGTTTCACTGTACTAGCATCTAGACGCCAACAACATCCCTTGAAGGCTGCAGGACAAAGTATAGCCATGTGGAGCGTGCTTCTGGTCATCTTGGCCCCTCGGCAGGTGTTGTCTTTTGCAGCAACTGGTGGGCAGGGAGGGGGTTCGTTCATGTTCGAGATGTTCGGCACAGGAAGATTGCCTCCATCTTTTCCCTGAAGCGTGTTCAGTTCGGAGTAGCTGTGCTCTGCCATTTCTGTTGCTGTTGCCAGTTGATCATCGCAAGATGTCTCAATCGGAGGCCTAGCGGCACACCACTTTACAAATTCGAATTCTCGGCACTAGCCACCGTACATTCGCTTTCCGCCACACGAGCACATCCACCAGTCATCTGAGCCAAGACCATGAGAACGAACTTCGTTTCAACGTGGAAGGTCACTCAAATCTTCCAGTGGTTTGAGAGGGCTCGACAGCTGCGCAGCTGCAGGCTCTCTGCCATCCCGTGCACGGAGGTGAATGCCAGAGGTGCGCTGGCTGTCGACCTCCCAAAGAGTCGGGCCTCTGCGAGTGTTCGTGTGCCAGGGGCCAAAGATCCCCCGGCCAAGAATGCAATGCGGGCCCGACACTCCTGCAGAGCCCCAGTCGCAAGAGCTGACTGTGTGCGTCTTCTGTGCAACGCAGGGGCTTGGAGTTGTGTGGCCAGGTACGGTTCTCGCGTGCGGCAGCCTGATGTCCTAGCGCGGGAAGCTCTGTCGTGCTACTGCATTCGTTCCAAGATGTTGGAGAGCGAAGCGATGATTCAGGACCGACATCGAGGAGGTGACATCCGAAGCTTGTGCACCTTTCGAGGACTCACCGATATGCGACAACGTAAAACTGCGAAACATGGGGACAACGCGTAACTTGTTGCAACGGGTTTCAGGAGTGGCCCAACGTCGATGGTGTAACATGCGGTGGCTGTCGTGCTCTGGTGGATACGGCGCCATACGGAGGCACTCTTGCAGCTTCTACAGCAGCTTTCACCAGCTGTACAGTGTGGAGTCAGCTGACTTGTTGGGAGGTCGTTGCGACACGTACTGCGAAAGCTTCGACCACAAGTGTGTGGCCGCGGCAGAGGAAAAGGCAGAAACTTGCGAAGTTCTGGACAGCCGCTGGGCCCGTTCTGCATCGCAGTCATGTGCACAGCGCAGTTCCTCCGTTCGGGTTCTGGGGGCTGAGTCAGGGTGTGGACTCAAGAAGGTCCGAACCACAGGAGCAGCCCGCCTCGCAAACAACCGCCGCCAGTGAGTAGAGCATGATGATCATCATGATGATTCCGCCGGGCATAGTTCCTTGCCACTTCGGCAGCCACACGATGGTAAAATGCCAAAGCCTATAATGATAACGTGCCAAAAAAGATGGAGGTTTCTGTGATGCCCTTGGCCCGTGTGTGTCGTTTTCAGAAGACACTGCGGTGTAGAAAGTGCGAAGATGTTAACGCACAGCAAAGTGCAAGACGGAGACAGGTTGAGGCGATGTTAGGCTTGCGATGTTTGATCCGGCAAAGCTCGTCGGGAGCCAATGGAATTGGTTTGCTAGGAGACGGCCTGCCTGTCATAGGTAAATGCTTGTCTTTGCCGATTTCTAAGCTTTGTTTCTTGTCGTTCCTTCTCCCGATCGTCGGTCTGCGCGAACCTTTAACGTCAAGCAGCAGCCAAACGCGCTTCTCGATACAGGGTTTTGGAGTCAGTGGCACTGTGGCACCCACTTCTGCAAACGAGGTAGGTCCGCAGGACAAGCAAAGCGCGGCAGAGGGCGGCAAAAGCACCTGACAGCACCACGAAAGGCGCATGTCGGGTACACGCACAAACCAGAACTCGATGTTCGGCACCAGCGATTTTCATCACACGTGAGCCTGTGCAGTGGAATTGTTTTGGCTGTCTTGTGCTTGTTGCATAGAAGTGCACTTTGGTAGGAGCGCAAGCGATGTGACGAAGAGATTGCTGACACCTCTGACATGCTTTGCACTTGTCAGCGAGAGAGCGCCGTCGAGCCCTTGGCAAATTTGAAGCAGCTTGACCTGATTCAATCTGCGCTCGGGCACTGCTAGGTGTGCTGGGACGGAGTTGGCGGTCTGGTCGCGGAGGAAGGAAATGAAGTCGGCAAGTTGGAGACAGCATCTCTGGAAGAGTGCGAGCGCACATCACCGAGTTTCAGCTTGCTTTGCCAGGTTTTAGGTGCACGTGCATGTGGTGTGACTGCCAAAGAACTTCGCAAGAACCGTTCCGTTCGGTGATTGCAGCCCCAGGCAGTTGCAATGGCAACGATGCCTGCAAGAGCGTCACCTTCTGCAAGCAATGGGGCACCTGTTTCCTCAAGGCAGGAAGGATGTTTAGACAGACACGGTCAAGTTTTGATGTCGGTCGCGGCAGGACAAGAGCCTTTCCGGAATGGAGGATGCTCAAAGAAACGACCACTGCAGCTCCTACTTCAAGAAGCGCTGCGGAAGCGCACCCATCTCTCGGCCTCCTTGGTCAGGCAAGGCGGCAAGGGCAGGGCCGCAATCATTTCTCGGATCTCCAGGATCCCCCGAATCTCTCGGATTTCGGGCCTGTCGCACAGGCGGAAGCGGAGGAGAGTCCCTGAAGGTAAGGGTCGTGTCATACAACCTGTACTGGTGGAATGCCTTCGGCCAGAACCCCTGGTCACTAGGCAGATGCACCACGTTGTCTACAGCCTGCGGGCAAGGGGTCACGCGGACATCCCGTTTCACGGCTCGAACGGCTCAGGAAGAGCGACCACATCATTCGGAACATCAAGAACACGCTGAAGCCCGATTCCATCGGCCTGCAGGCGACCTTCGAAGGGTCAGAGAGGGTCCGAAGAGAGACTCCGCGGCCGCACGAGCGCAGGAGTGCGATGAGCCTCAGACCATTCGAGACAGGGCAGGGCTGGAGCGAGCCTCGAAGTTCGATGGCGCCCAGGGCATCATGGTCAAGCCAGGCCAGGTCCGCCGGCCCTCGGTCCTCGGTCCTCGGTCCTCTGCGCTCTGCCCGATCCGGTGTTCTGCAGGCGTCTTCAGGAAAGGCGACTCTGGGTCAAGAGACATTCAGGCCAGGCTAGGGCCAGGCCTTGTCGGGCCGCGCAGGCGGGAATGGGGCCCCGCCTCAGGCCACCGGCAAATGGGGTCCGCGCTACGTGACTTGGGTGGAGTTGATCGACCCGAAGAGCGGTCGGACTTTCTGGCACTTCAACACCCACTGGCACCTTGCGTTGCAGTGGCAGTTGGGGCTGACAGGCTCTGCAGGGTTTTTCTGGATCGTCTGGCAGCTCAGGTGTGTACACAATGGCAACGGCCGGGTTTGCAATGAAGAGGTTCGTTACGGTGGTGCCAAACACATGCTAGATGTTTGCCCCTCAGCTGTTGCAACGCTTGTAGCGTTGAATTGCAAAACGCGATCGAAGTTATGGCTAAGGTCATCAAGGAGAAGGCCGCGGGCCTTGTCAGCTTCGAGAACTGTTTACCGCGTGCTGCGTGCCTGAAAGGCTTCTGACATGCCGGTGGTCATCACAGGGGACTTCAACGCATGCCTCTGAGAAGCTGAGGAGAGCTTAGTATAGGTGGCGTGCACAGACCTTCTGCAACTCCAGAGGCAAATCTGGACGAGAGGGGACCTCAGCATTTCCTCAAGAACGGCTTTAAACTCGCTCCCAAGCAGCAAAGCACTCGGAACGGCGCTTGTTCTTGTCACGTCCGTTGCAAGACTTTGACTCCGGGTTCGGGACTGCGACTCCGGGCTTTGCATTCGGGAGTGGAAGAGCAAAGCAGCTGAAGGGGTCAAACCTTCCGTCCGCATCGAGTGGTGTTGACGTCGAACAAGCAGCGCACGTTGTGTACCGAGGCTGAGAATGCTTGGGTGGACTGCATCTTCTACTCGCATCACTGGGAATTGGCCCGGCATGGTACTGGAGACGCTGCGCATAGCGACCATCGTCCGATCTTTGCAGAATTGGTACTCAAATAAGAGCCGTGCCTTGTTTGAATTGAGCGGCGGCTGCTTCTGTTTGTTGCATTCTCCTGCAGTGGCCAAGGTCTCGAAGCCCTTCTGGGTCATGCATGATAGCTAGCTCCGGTGCACAGCTTGCGGTCTAAAGCCACAAGATGCTTTCTCTGCCAAAGCTGGAGCAGAGTCGACTTGCAATCTTTGTGCTCTGCCTTGCTTGGCTGTTAGTTGGACTGAACTGTTGCAGGGTTGTGCCCCCCAACTGAAGTCTTTGTGAGAGGCACCCGCCGCCGCTAAGAAGGAAGCCCCACAAGGAGTCCAAGTGATGCAAAGGCCTTTGTAGATATGCTTGAGATACTTCTTGACTTGGCTTCAGTCAACGCTATGGGCGGCCTTCATGCGGTCCTGCATGGACCTACCGTGTCGCACCGGTTGCCAAATCGACAAGAACATAGAGCCAAACAAGTTCGTTCACTCCTTCCTGGCCGCTAAGAACAAAACAGGATGTGCATGTGAGCTGCAGCATCACGCTATTCGAATCGGTGAAGTTTCGCGGATAGCTCACCGCGGCTCCAGGCAGGAGAGAAGAAGGCAAAAACTTCATCCACAACGGCAGCAGCAGCAACAGCAACCACACGGACGGGCTCGCACGGCGGGAGCGTCAGCAGCATGCAGCGGTCGTGACATCCGTAAGGCGGCTAAGGACTGTACTTATTCCGGCGCTGCCACCACCAGCACCACCACCGCAAGAGCCACCCCCGACAACAACCGCATCAGCCAAGAAGAGCATCTTGCAGGATGACTGAATGTAAGTACAAAGTAGCAGATCTGCATCGGCATGCTTCGAAGCTGGAGCTTGAACTTTGTGTTGGCCTAAGCGCTTGGCTTTGGTCTTCCACTTCGAGCAGCCTTTTTGCCTTCAGGCTTGGCTCGACTTCCTCCGAGGCTTCAGTTGGTTCGGGACTCAAAGCCGCCAACTCCACGACGGCACACCCCTTTGATTGCTGGTCTTGAGGCGACAAAAATGTGCCCGACTGGAGGCCACACTGCCGCAGCCATGAACGCCGCTCGCTGTCTTTCTTTGCCTCTCTCTCTCTCTCTTTCTCTGTGTCCTTCTCTCTTTGTCTCTCTCTCTCTCTCCCTCGCTCTCCCCTCCCAGTCGCTGCTTTTCTCCCTCAACTCCCGCTGCCTCTCTGCTGCGACTGACTTGGCTGCCGCAGCTCTGAAGGTTTTAAAGCTCCGGGTTGTTTTCGGCGCTGCATCTTAGCTTGCCATGCCCAACACCAAAGTTGTCGACTTGGTGGACGAAGTGCTTCGGCACCGTCGGGAGCACTTATTGGAGCAGGTGCGTGCCTGGGTCAACGACCTTGAGGCTGAGATCGAGTTGCGATTGCTGCATGCAGACTTTCACAAGGGCAGGGAGGGCGACGGAGGGGAAGGTTCCACAGACCTGGCAGATGCCAAGAGCACTTCCCGCTCTCGCCGCATGTCCGAGACAGCCAGCGCAGGACACAGCTACATGTCGGCAAGTTACCAACACGCAAAGTCCAAAGGATCTCGTTTCCATTTTCACAAGAAGATCCGGTTCAAGAAGGAGTCCATCAATCTGAAACGCCAGCTATCCCAGCTGTCTTCCCTTCGGCAGATGGTCAGGTCTTTGGTAAACCACCCCATTTTTGACTTGTTCTTTGCTCTTGTTATAATCTCGAACGCGGTCTATTTGGGTATACGTGTTGAGACCATGGACCCAAGATTCCCACCACCACAGGCCTCCACCCTACCTGTTCAGTTGACCTACGGCATTGTCTTCTCTTTGGAAGTCATTCTTCGGTTATTTGCGGCTGGACCCGGAGAATATGTTTGCGGTTCAGACTGGGCATGGAATTGGCTGGATGTGGCCGTGGTTGTTTCATCGTGGACGGCCATTGTGATTGACTTCGTTTATGAGGGCAGCGATGCAGGAGTGAGTTCCAGCATACGGATGGTTCGAATTATCCGAGCCTCCAGGCTTCTTCGGATCCTGCGGACTGTTTGGGTCATTCGATTCATTGGGGCTCTCAGGACATTAGTGGCCTCATTGGTGGACACGCTGCGGTCACTGTTCTGGGCATTGCTCCTGCTCTTTCTCATTATCTATGTTTTTGGCAGCGATACCGCACTGAAGCAGCCTTTGCGGGGTTAGGATTGTTGAGATGGGCGGCCAAGTCAGCACTAAGAACATGATGTGTGCCACCAAGGTATTCTGTTTACCGACATTGCTTTGGAATATGTGCAGGAGAACTTCCAGGAGAATGGTGAAATTGATGTCAATCTGATGAAGTATTTTGGATCCCTATACAATTCTGCCGCCACGCTCTTCCGGGCTATTTCAGGTGGTCTTGATTGGGACGATGCCGCAGAGAGCCTAAACCCTGTTGGAGTGTTGTGGGTTCAAATTTTTCACTTTTACGTGGCTTTCGTATCCTTCGCGGTTTTGAACGCAGCTTGCCTGCACGCGTGAAGGTTCGGCTGTTGAATCTTAGAAACGAAAACCTGGTCTCACAATCCGATGCAGTTGCCGAGCACTTCGTTTTTGTGGACAAGTCCTCTGCTTATCAAACACCTTTTTCATTGATGCTGGGTAGCCACGTCAAAGTTGTTTTGAAGGGTTAATGCGTTGCAGCCTTGGTCAGTCAATGAGTCAATTCAAGCAATTGCAAAGCTCAAGCTGTTCTGCAACACTGGCTGTGTGCCATGAGAATTTTCTGCAAAATCACATGCAACAGTTGAGGTTTCAATGTTTGCTTTTTTGCATCAACCAAAAAAGGGTCGAGCATGGAGTTGAATCGTCATGTTTTCCCCCAGCTTGCGAAGGTAATGACTGGAGTCTTGGTAAATCTTAGTAGTGATCCTTCTTTGTTTTGGTGGCTTGGTTCTCCTTGGATTTTAAATCGACCCCAAACGACCTCCGGTTTTGCTTCCTTACCTGATCCAGGCGTTTTCTGTAACTCCGCCATCAAATCAGCAGAGCGTGACATGAAGGCGAAGCTGGAGGATCGTCATGATTTCAGAGCATTAATGATGAGCATCTTCAAGCAGATTGATGCAAGTGGAGATGGCAAATTAACCTTGACCGAGTTCGAAACACTGTTCGATTCTGAGGCCATGAAGGCTTTGATGGAGACAGCTGACATTAAAGCTGCTGATGCATGGAGTCTATTCGCTAGCCTGGACCAAGATGGTGACAGCTTGGTGGATGTGAATGAGTTCATTGAGCGATGCTTGGAATTACATGGCCCAGCACGTGCTCTGGATTTGCATACGTTGACGCGGCAGACCATGAAATTTGGAGAACAGTTGGCTGCAATAGAAAAAGCACAGCAGCAGCAACTGCGGTTTAGCACATTTCCAGCACGCAACACGTCTGCACCCGCTGATGACACTTTCATCTGCATGTGAATACAGAGCTGCTTCCAAAGGACAAGCTCTGGGGAGCCTGTTTTGTCTTGTAGCATTGGCGTTAAAAAGGCGTGTGCTTGGAGTCTATGCTGCTTTTGAGCCTGTGTTGGCTTATGGTGTTGGAGCTTTCACTACGTGTGCATTCGGCTTTCTCAGGACGACCTTCAAGTGCTGCAGAAGGAGACTTGACCGGGTGTAGACTATTACACAGACTGGTTTTCCTTTGGCTGCATGTTTCAGGAGAAGGCGCTGCTCACACAACAGCTAGCCGAACAAACGTCACTTGCAAAGCCACCGCCTCAACTCAATTTTTGGGTAGTAGTGAAATTACTGAATGAGCCAAGCCTCAGGCGTTTGGAAGAAAGATGTGCTGAACTGGAGGTGGGACTGGAGAGTGCGTGTAGTATGTAACAGTGGGCCTGTTGTTGCAGTCAGGGGCACTGTAATTCCATGGCGAGCACGTTTCATCGCACCAAATCCCGCACGCACAGTTGTGAGGATGATCTTCGGTACAGCTGGGATTGGTGGCGTGCGAAGGCATGGCCGCTAGTTTTTCAGACCACTGTCTCTATAGGACCACATGGTTGTCGTGCAATGTGAATGACGGCAAAACCAACACGCTCCCAAATACCAACATCGTCACCATTACCGCCATCACTACCAGCAATCATCATCACCGTCACCACCATTACCATCCTCATCACCTTCATCACCCTCATCACCACCCTCGCCACCGTTCCCACTTTCGCCACCAATGCCACGAGCGCCATAGTCACCACCATCAGTCATCATCATCACCACCACGAAGCAGCAGCAGCAGCACCACCATCACCACCACCAGCACCACNACCACCACCACCACCACCACCAAAGCGTCTGGGCCCAAGCTGTTTGTGTGCCCTGGGATCGGTGTGTTATGAGTTGAAGGCTTCTGGTTTTTCCCCTCCTCGTCCTCTTCTCTTCAGGGATTTCGGGTCTCCTGTGTTGTGGGCTCCTGGGCTGTCCCTTTTGCCTCCCTGCACTTCAGGGGTTCAGGGCTTCTATAGCCGAGCCATAGCCGACCGTGCCTCTGACTTACTGGACATTGCTCATACATGTTGCGATGGCTGCTTCTGGAAATCACATGTCTACTTCTGGGGACGCTCGCACGCCAGCCCAACGTTGGCTGGAGGGGGCAGGTGATGTGTCCACTGCACAGCGATTGTTGGCCTGTAACATACAGCTGCGAGGGCTTCGTTTCGGATCTGGTTTGCAATCCTCTCCTAAGCCAGCCGGGCCCTCCCAGAGCGATGCGAAGCGGGAGCTACGATTACTGGTCACTGGTGCATCCGCTGTCAAGCCTACCCCTCGCCAGGTTGACCTCCACTCCATGGACTAAGGTTGGCTACGANTCACTGGTGCATCCGCTGTCAAGCCTACCCCTCGCCAGGTTGACCTCCACTCCATGGACTAAGGTTGGCTACGATGGGCATGGCCTGGCTCCGCTACCTTGGGTACTCGATGGACAGCTTGGGACAGGACGACCGCAGGCGCGTGCTCCGGTGTTGGGCGTGAGGTTCTCCTCTGCCTGGTGCTGTGCCCCATGCGCGAACTGTACACCACTGCACCCCACCCATGCCATCACCTCTCTTGGTAGTAGTGCGAGCCATGGCTCCCTGAGCCCAGCCTTTTGCCTCCTGCAGTGCCCTCCCTCTGTTGGCCCCCAACGTAGCCGCCCGATGCCTACCTCCGCTGTGCCCCAGGTACCTCCATACCTGCTTGGTGCTGGCTGCCGGCGCCTGGTCAATGCTGGTCAAGGAGACACTTGGGTTTGGGTTCTTTGCACTGCTAGTGTTTCTGACCCTGTGAATGCGACAGCAGCCTGTCCACGCTCCGGTATGCAGTCTCTGTGCCCTGCAGCTCTGATATCCTTACCCTGCTATCGCTGGCATTTTATTGGCTGTGCCCGACTAGGTCGCCTCATAGGTTCGGGGGTTGCCTCGACTTCCATAGGGCAGTGTAGGATGCAACCTCGTCCCTCCCTCCGGGCCGCTTGGCAGGTGTGCTTTCATAGGCCTTGTCACCAGTTCTCCAAGGGGTTTAAGTTCTGGGGACCTTCCCCTCTTCGGCAGCCTCTAGCGTCCATGGCTCGGAACCGTGGGCGTCGTGGACAGGGCTCTGGCCGTCGCAGGCGTCCCCGGGATGCAGAGCGTGAAAGGGCGAGGCCGACGCGCAGTGAGCGCCAGAATGCTGCCAACCGTGAGCGTGCGATTTCGCTCACTTCTGAGACCTCGGATGAGGCTATGGTGCCCGCTCAACCACTCCCCAAACGGTTTGCAGGTCGCCCGTTGACGGTCTTCACCCAACACCTGGATGGTGACTCTTCACCGGTGACCCGCTTCTCGGCCTCTAGCTCATCCCGTCCGGCCTTGTTGCCTGATGGACTGGTCTCGCCGATGGATTCGGCTGCTGGAGCTGGCGATGCCACTGGTGATGCCGCTGGTGCGAGCTCTCTTTTTGAGCCTCAGGATTTAAGGCAGGAGCTTCCACCTGACGAATTCCTGGCCATGGCATCTATCCTCGGTCGTTCATATGCTGATGGCTCTAGGTCTGACCTACGTGGGGTTGCCTCCAGATGGCGTACTCGTGCAAGCCCAGCTGCGACTTCCAACGCACCAGGCAGGCGTGACTTGGCACACGTGGAGACGGAACGGGAGCGAAGCAGGTCACGCGGCCAGTCGACGCCACCTGAAAGGGGCTCCCCTGCTTTGCGGGTCGGCTCTTCTACCCGCCGGTCCTGGCCTGCTGGTGCCACCCCTGGCAATCAATTTGCGACGACAGCAAGTCACTCAGCTTCTGCTCTCTTGGCCACAGCCGAACCCGCCAGTGGCTCTCGCGACTCCGTGCCGGTGGCTGCAGGTGACCCCGACGTGATGATTGTTGGGGGTACTTCTCTGCTGCGGCCACAGCCTAAGCTGCGCTCTGGACTGCCAACGCCGGTTGTCACAGTGGATCTCACGGACTCCGCTGCGTCTTCCCAGCGTGCAACTCCGTTGTCCAATGCCTCTCAAACTGAGCGACAGCGCGCTGACACCTCGATCACTCTGATCGAGGATGTGATCTGCGAGGAACATACACGTGCTGTGGCGATGCTGGTTGCACAGGGTCCTCCCACCACTCTGCGTGCAGCAGACCTTCCCTCAAATCTGGAGGACGAGCTGACCTGGAACCAAGCTTGGACCCTGTCAATTGAAGGCCAGGCTCTGTATCNGCTGGTTGCACAGGGTCCTCCCACCACTCTGCGTGCAGCAGACCTTCCCTCAAATCTGGAGGACGAGCTGACCTGGAACCAAGCTTGGACCCTGTCAATTGAAGGCCAGGCTCTGTATCATAGCGTGGCAGCATCCTGCTTGGCCCCGATGGGACGGTCGCCAGTCACCCGGCGCCGGTGACTCCACCGTGGGCACACATGAGTGTGGTGCGGCAGGCCAGGCTTCGTGATCAGGCTTCGGTTGCACTTGCTAGAGCGGCTGATGCCGGCTTCGAGGGTGCGGGCACGCCCTCCTCTGCGTTTCACCCAGGAGCGCGATCATCGCCGGATTCGGAAGCATACATGCAGTGTTGTGCCATACCTGGCCCTCCCTCTGATACTATGAAACTTCGGACCTGTAGTGGGGTAGCTCACCATAATGTCCGTGCTGCTGGGCTCCAGGTTTGCTCTGTGCTGTTCACCTTGCCTCGGGGTCATCCTTGATTCCTACGGCAGTCGCTCATTGGCTACCTGTTCAGCCCGCTTATCCCCAGCTGCCCTTCGATTGTTCGGAGACGGCCGATTGCTCCTCGATGGTCCCCGCTGACTCCGTGTGGCAGGTTCCGCACATCTAGGGATTCGGAGCTCTCGTTCTTCAAGTGTCTTCCTTGTTATGCCGCTCACTGGTATGTGCCCACATTGTTTAAATGCAGACAGTTTCAGCAGCACCCGTGGCTTAGGGCACCCACTGCCCCTAGCCGTATGCGCAGGCGACGCCATGGNCTTCCTTGTTATGCCGCTCACTGGTATGTGCCCACATTGTTTAAATGCAGACAGTTTCAGCAGCACCCGTGGCTTAGGGCACCCACTGCCCCTAGCCGTATGCGCAGGCGACGCCATGGGGAGTGTGGTCACGGCTTCCCTCCATGCGGTCAAGCTGCTTCCTCAGTCACGGCATGCTTTCATTTGATCTCCCCGAGCTTTAGCCCATACCACCTCTGGGCCTCTGCTACTGTATCGTTGCCTGCTCTTTATGGGCTGCTGGAAGAGTTGACCGCTGTTGTTCTGTGCATGCCAGCTGGGATCCGTCTTCATGTCTGGCTGGCCCAACGAGCACTCGCGCAGCCTTGGAGGCAACCTGCCTACAGTCCACGAGTCGCACACCCCCCCTTTAACACACACCTTCGTTCGGACACTTTAGGATTACCCTTTGTAGTCCCCTGTCGTCCACATGTTTGCGGCCCCGCTGGTCCCAAGTCCAGGGATCACAGCACACTCGCTGGACGCTGGCTACATTGCCTCGTCCTGAGCTTTATGATCACGCCTAGTCCTGCATCAGCCCGGGATGCAGGTGGAGCGGCCTCCGCTTCAGGCTGGCTCACGCATGTAGCCGCGAAGCCATCGGGCAGATCAGAAACGACGTGCGTGTCGCAACCCATTGACCAAAACCTGAGAATCCGTAAGCGCACCTTCAGAGCCGCTCGCACAGGTGGGGCGTACTACAAGGGTCGCTGGCGCTCGGCGCAACATTTTGGTGTGCCTGTAGCTGCCTCGGATACCCTGCATGAGACTGCCTCCACCCGCCCACTTCGTACTCCCAAACACCCGTCGCCTGACGCCCCACCCCTCCCTAAGCACCTCAAAATCTTGACCTGGAATGCTGGGGGGCTAGGGNCCCCTTTGATATCTTGTTTGTCCAAGAGTCTAGGTGGACCTTTAGCAACACGTGGGAAGACCCCCGGTGGTTCTTCGTACACTCAGGCTCTTCGGAACGCGATTTCAAACAAGGCGGGGGTCTTGATTCTGGTTGCCAAGCGCATTGTTGATCCCGGTTCCCTGCGCTCCGTTGAGCCGCTACCCGGGCGCATCCTCTGGGTACACTTTACACATCGTGGTAGACCTGTCGACCTTCTCAACTTTTACCAGCACACTTGGAGGAATTCGGAGCGTATTGCGCAGTTGCGTCATCGTGCGCTTGATCTGTTAACCAAGTCCGTCCAGACTATTTCACTGCGTAGTGTGCTTATCGCTGCAGGCGACTTCAATGCTCAGTGCGTCCAACAGATGCCACACGTCGGACCCACAGTTATGCAGCACACTCATTGGGCGCAGGACTCGGGTGAGTTCCAGTCCTTCCTTGAGGGTAANGCTGCAGGCGACTTCAATGCTCAGTGCGTCCAACAGATGCCACACGTCGGACCCACAGTTATGCAGCACACTCATTGGGCGCAGGACTCGGGTGAGTTCCAGTCCTTCCTTGAGGGTAACGACCTGGTTGCCCATAACACCTTTTCTTCCTTGCCTAATTCACATGATCACTTCACGTACGCCTGGGGCTCCCAAAAATCCCAGCTGGATTACATTCTCCTACGCCGTGCCCACGCCACCGGCCCTTCCAAGCAAGCCCGCGTGCACTACACCTTCCCGCTGATTGGCATTCGTGATGGCGGCAGACACTATCCTGTATGCACGCAGGTTCCGATGGCTTGGCAGCCGTGGCAGCGCTCGAGAGGTCAGCCGCCGCCGCCCCAGATCATTGCCGACGCTCTTGCGGGCACCCCTGATGCCTCTGTTTCTGCCTTTCGCACCGCCGTTCAGAGCCTCATGCAGACCCCTGGTCTCACACTGGACGCAATGCAACACCAGGTTCATCATCTTGCTGTGGAGCACTTTCCGGCAAGGCGCGCGCCTGAGGCCACCAAATCTTGTCAGGATGTCCAGCTGCAGGGCTATGCAGCACGCATGTGGTCGCATTTTCATGCATACCGTAAGCTTCGGTCTCTGGGCTCTGGGGCGACGCTCTCCGTTCTGTTTCGGGCCTGGCATCACCGTGCCCTCTACCATAGCATGCGTGCCGCGGCTAAGAAACGCAGTGCTGAACTTCGCAAACTGCGTCGTGATCGGCTCTTTGCTACCGCTAGGACTGCTGCTATCAATGGCAACCTCCGGGAATTCTATAAGGTTGTGCGTCTGCTGGCGCCTCAAGGATCCAAGCGTCGCTTTCAGCTGTGTCAGGGCGGCGCACCGCTGCCGCCTGAGCGAGAATTAGCCATCATGCAAAAGCACTTTGAGGAGCAGTTTGCATCGCACAATGCGAGTCTTGCTACGCATGAACCGTGGGAGTGTGATGACCCGGTACTGGTCACTGTTGCAGAGGTCCAGTGGCACCTGGACAAGCTCCCTGCCCGCAAAGCCGGGGCCCCATCCACGTCACCAGGTGCGGTCTGGCGTTTGTGNTGGGAGTGTGATGACCCGGTACTGGTCACTGTTGCAGAGGTCCAGTGGCACCTGGACAAGCTCCCTGCCCGCAAAGCCGGGGCCCCATCCACGTCACCAGGTGCGGTCTGGCGTTTGTGCTCAGACTTAGTGTCCCCTTTCATTGCTCAGCAACTCTCGGATCGCTGGGGTCAGGGTAGTAAATGTGTTCCGCACCTGTGGACAACGGCGACTCTTGCTCTGCTTTTAAAAGCGGGAAAGAACGGCTCTGAACCCAAACACTTTCGCCCTATTGGCCTCCTCGATGCCCTTGGTAAATCCTGCATCTCTATGGTTCTTCACAAAATTAAGTCGGATCTTGAAGCCTTCGTCCGTACTGCGCCCCAGTTNTGGCCTCCTCGATGCCCTTGGTAAATCCTGCATCTCTATGGTTCTTCACAAAATTAAGTCGGATCTTGAAGCCTTCGTCCGTACTGCGCCCCAGTTCTCATACATTGCGGGCCGCTCTATACAGAGGATGCGAGCGTCGTGTGTTTTACCATTGCGCGGAGGCTCGCCAACTGCGCGAGGCACACGCGCGTAATCCACACCAGCGCTTCGCTGGACTTCGGATGCCCTCCTGGCAGGGGGGCGTCCAGATTTGCCTTGATCTCGCTTCTGCCTTCGACACGGTTCCGCATGGTTTGGTCAGAGAGGCCCTTTGTGAAGCCGGTGTCGCCGAAGGACCGGCGTCTCTGCTCTTCGCATGGCTTAGCTCTTGCTCTTACGACTTGCATCTGTCTGGACTGAGTGCCAGCATTCCGGCTCGCCGTGGGGTCAAGCAAGGCTGTCCGGCCTCCCCGCTTCTCTTCGCTGCGTGTACCGTACTCCTCACCCGACGCATTGATCTTCGCCTGGGCTGTTCCTGGACCTCCGCACATCTCACAATGTTCGCTGACGATCTTCACTTGGCAGCGCTCTTTCGCACTGTCGTTGAATTCGAGCATGTGTGTGAGCGTATAGGTGTGGCCATCGGTATTCTNCACAATGTTCGCTGACGATCTTCACTTGGCAGCGCTCTTTCGCACTGTCGTTGAATTCGAGCATGTGTGTGAGCGTATAGGTGTGGCCATCGGTATTCTTCGTCGCCACGGACTTACGACCCATCCTGCGAAGGCTCAGGCCTTGCTCACGTACGCAGGTTCAAAGGCCAAACAGACTCGTCGACGTTTCACCCGACCGCTGCTATCTCCGGCACAAGGCAAAGGCCTGCGCTTGCGTGCGGAGGGGGAGGAGATCCTTCTCCCCCTGGTCCGCCGGGCAGACTACTTGGGTGCTGTTATATCCCACGACTGCTTCTCGTCCCAAACATTGGACAGGCGCCTTGCTCAAGGCCGAACGGCTCATGTTCAGCTTCGGAAGGTCTTGAATGCTCGAAAGGGCCTCCTCTTGACCCAGCGTGTACTGCTATGGCGGACCACTGTTTGGCCGTGCATGCTATA
>BGNK01003378.1:42474-66480 GCA_003297005.1 Symbiodinium sp. clade A Y106 | reverse complement strand
CGGCGCGCAGGCGCCGCCTCTGCAGGACGTCCTGCACGACGCGTGCCCGCCCGTGCCCAGCTGCCTGCCGGCTCGCTGAGCCGCTGCAGCCCCCCCTGCAGTGCCGTAGCTCGCAGGTGCACTGGGACCGCGCGCGGATCGCCCGCGCGCGGATCGCCCGAAAAGGCCGTGGGGTAAAACAAAAAAAAATGTAAGAAAAACAGTGTTTTCCCGAGGGAAAATCAAGGACAAGACTATGTTTTTTCGCAGGAAAACCAAGGAAAATCACACCAAATCCGTCCAAAACGTAAGGAAACTGGTGTTTTCCCTAGGGAAAACCAAGGAAAAGCAAAAAAAAGAAGGCACAAAAAAAATCCACCCATTGTAGGCTTCACCGGAGGTCGGCGAAAGCTGAAGAACTTGCCGGGCCTGAGCCAGGTGCCCTGATACTGCTTGAGACGTGACGGGGTGAAGACTGGTGCAACAAATCCCCAAAACTCACGGGCAGCTTCGTACCCCTTAAATCAAAACAAACCGAAAGAAGAAGGAATCTGTGGAGTTCGTCTTCGCGCCCAGCCGCACAGCTGCGAGGACTGGCTCCGGTACATCTGCGTTGGCCATGCGCTCGGCGGCGCGATGGAGCAACTCTTAGCATACCTTCGTTTAATTCTCCCGTTCGACGGTAAGTATGATAACCTCGAAGGACTAAACTGAAAATTTCGAGAAGAGCTGGATTCTGCTGGATCGGATCGATCAACCATGTGGCAGGGATTTTTTCGTGTTTGCTCGCCTGCATGGGCACATTTCGCACAGATTGGCTTGCGGGGGTTCCAGGGTTGGGTCATCGAGCGTTTCCCCAGCTGCGCCTTTGCTGCACTGGATCATGGTAATGTGATGCAGTCTTTGTGTTGTACGTGCCACTTAGGCTCTTCAATATGGCTTCCCGCAAAGCGCGTGGCTCTGAGCTTTCAAGCCGCTTCGGAAACATGTTGGCCTGCATGTCATTAAAATTCATTCCAGTCTGTGTCGGTGCTTCGGATGTAAACGAGGGTGCCCAGGCGGATTTTCCGCACATCCGTGATGTCATGTGATGTCTAAGGCAACTTGCAGGGTTTGTGTTCCATTTCAACTGTTGTACCCGGGCACAGAAACCATGGTGTCGACGAGACATACATGCAGGTGATGGATAATGACGGTGTGTTGCGTTTTTGTTTCGGACTATGGGTTATGCTGAGTTCTTAGCAGCATGGTCTCTCATTTACATGTGCACCCACGAGGTCACAGGAGCTTAATCATTAATTCAGAGAGCTTGTGGCAGATAGAAATTCCTACACCTCAAATCAATTCTGCCCTTTTCGTGTTCCACAGCCGCAAATGTCTTCGTGTTGCGATTTACTAGGCAGCCACTATGTCACGGGTTCAAGTGTGTTGTCCAAGTATGGAGATAAAGAGGCATGATGCAGCAATGCAGTGTCTTTGCGATGCACGCATACGTTGGCGGTTGTCCCGAAGTCTCAAAGAGCCATGCGGCTACCTGGATTAGCTCTTTATGCAGGCTGTAGAGTCTGTATCGAAGCCGTTGAGATTACACGTCACGTTCCGGTGGTTAAGCGAGCGATGTTACAAGGAAAGTGAGATATGGAACCACAAGAACTCTAGGGAATGCTGGCGATTGCTTTCAGGTCTTTCACGGTGGGTCCTGCCATGTTTGTTTTGAGCTGGTCGCGGAGTTGGCATGCCCAAGTCGCGCAGAGACAGCCACCTGATATTTGTGATCGAGCCGCAGTGTTCACGTGGTGATCTGGATGAATCATCTCCGCAACGAGGAGTGAGTAAAACACTGTTACAGCTCTTAACCGTAACCTGTAATTGTGTATAGTTCAAACACGCAGAACTCGTTCACCGCACATTGCAATGTGAACGACAAGAGCACTTGTAATGTTGCCGAAATTCTCGCCAAACCATGGCGAAGGCCTCAGGCGGAGATCTTGTCAGCTTGCCTCAGCAGGAGACTCAATCTGCAGTTGGGAAGGTTTGGCGGAGCACGTCGCCGCGCTCGATCTCAATCAAGCTCTGGAGGCATTTGCTTCTGCGCGCGCATTCGTGCGGCATCCATGATCGGCAGTCTGATCCGCGGTAAGGTATACACTGGTGAAGCCAGCAAGTGCCCGGCACGTAGCATTGTTCGCGATGTCTTCACGTGTTGTGAAAAGATGCAGTGCCTGCGCCTACGCTGCCGAAGGTTCCACCGGCGAGCCGCTGTGTGACAGCATGCGAAGGTGCATGGACTCCGCCGCCCATCGCGTGCTGTCGGCTGCTGTGCAGGCAAGAACAAGCCACTTAGCAGAATATTCGGCAGAGTTTTCGAGAGTCAAGAGGCATGCGAAGCTGCTGCGACCTGACCTAACATTCTTTCGACAAATTGCATCCGCACAACAGCGGATGTAAACGCACACCTGAGATTGACAAATTGAGTTTGGCCAAACAGCTTGCAGTTGTAAGTTTGTGGTGTGTCGGCGCAGTCTACAGTTCGTGATCCTGGCAGAACTGGCCGTGCTCTTCGACCCAGGTTCGACGGGGACGATGGCTTCGCAGCTGCAGAAGCGACTCGACCCAGGGCTAGATTCGACGGCGAAGATTGCCTCCAGGCAGCCAGCCGTGCTCTAAGTTTATGCAAGCATTGGCAGATCGTTGATCTGCAGTAGGCTTCATCGTCCCCTTCATGCATCATCGGCCGAGCCTGCGGTCCTGATGACGTGGCCTTCAGCAGCTGCTTCAGACACTCACATGCCAGTCGCTATTTTGTACTTGTTGCTCCTGACCATCTGAGGTGCTCAAGCGAGGCTGCAGGAAGTGTCGAGCAGCTGCTTTTCTGGGTGTGGCATGCTCGAGATGTGACGCGATGTCACATGGCTTAATGGCCGCGACAAGCGCAACCATTGTCACAGAAAAACCTGTGAGATTTTGTGAGGTCTGCTTGAGTGATTGGGGGATGAACTTTGAAAAGCCAGGATTGTAGAGCATGTGCCAGGCATCGCGTCGGCGAACACTTGCGAGAAACTCAGGGGTGGGGAAGATGCAGACACGAACAGAACCGAGTCGATATGTGTTTGCTTTAGGCGATCGCGGTGGCTGTGCTGGGATCTGCTGATTCCTCAGCTTCAGGGCAGGCAGGTCGACTTGGCAGATTGGCAGATAGACCTCACTTTTTTAAGGCTGCGCTGACTTTCATCGTTCCAAGTCGCACCCACGAACACCAGGCCCTGCAGGTCCTGATTTGGTGGAAGTGATGTGTCCCTGCGTCAGGATGTGGCATCGCGAAGAAGTTGTGGCCCTTGAGCACCGCAGCACCTGAAATCCGTCCCGTGCGGAGTGGCGAGGTCTCCTTGGTGCGGTCGTGGCTTCACCTTTGCTGGGATCTGCGGTTGCTCGGCTCCGACTCGGAAGGGCGGAAGGTCATCAGAAGGTCCAAGGTCCCAGCGTCGCCGCTTCGAGGCTCCAGCTCTGGCTGCCGACAAAACCCCGGGGAAGCTGGAGGCTGGTAGCGGCTGGTATGTCCTGCAGCGACATCCAGACAACTGGTTTTGTCTTCAGTGTGGAGTTGCCGCTCAACCGAATGCACCCGTTGCAGTCTTATGGCTTGAGCGGCAAGCGGGCCAAGGATGTCAACGGCATGTCTCTGAGTTCTGGCAGCGGGATATATACTCTCGCAGACGAGACCTCGGCGACAGCAGTTGTTCCCCCGATGCCCAGGTCTTTGGAGCGTGTTCCCGGATAAAAAGGTTATTGACCCGGTGGTTCCGCATACTGTATGTCGTCTTGGCATGAGATGCGATGAGAATGTGGTCGGGCAGGTGAATGGCAGAGCGGTTTACAAGAAGGAATGGCTATGTGCTCGACTCGACTTCTCACAGCGTGGGTTACTGTCAGAAGCTAGGACGATGCCGACATTTACCTGACTTATAGTGACTGTCAGCAGTTCCAGTCTTCCTGGCCTGCTGTTTCAGCTCGCTTCTTGTGGCTATTGTGGCTTGGGAGTTCTGTTTAGCAGGATGTACTGCTCGTAGAAGAGCAGCACAGCCAGGATGGTAAAGAAGCCAACAGGGGAGTGCGAGGGCTTTGCCTTGGAGCTCGGCACCAAGCTCTTTGCAATACTAGTGCTGCACTTCGACATACTTCGACTGCTTCTCTTGAGAGGTACAAGGGCGTGTGGGAAGTGGATGGCGAGGTGTGATAGAGTGCACTTCGCTGCAAGAAAAGGTTTTCGCCTTGACGACAGGACACCCGAATGAAGGTGAAGCCATACCAGTCTAAGGAAGATAGAAAGAGGGCGCAGCAGCCAGTGCCCTGGGAAGCTTGCAATGTGTATCCTGATACTCGTCAGTGGGAACACAGCAATCAAGCCAGGAAAGGCGGAGAACAGTGAACAGCTGAGTTTACGGGCGTATCGCATTGGTGTCATGCGCACCCAACAGCTGGTTCTTAGGCCGAGCGGCGGTGGTGGGTTCTTCCAACTGGGAAAGATTGAGCCAATCATCCCAAAGCAGGTGGCCACCCGGTGTTAGACTCCTGTTTTGGTGCTGCGGGATGCAGTTGCGCGGCTTCTGGGCAGGAGACTCAGACTGATGCCGAAGTTCTGTTGAACGGTCAGGATGTGGGGCCCTGAGACGAACCTCTTCTCAGAGTTGCTGACCAGAGTTGCAACAAGTCATGAAACCATCAGAAACCAGCCATCAGCCATCAGGTCAATGAGTATGTCAGAAGGAAGGGCAGCACTGTGAGGGCCTGAAATGGAACGATTGGGAAGACACACGAGTCTTCCATGCACCCAGGGCATGATGGGCATGCAAGACTATCTGACCAACATGATGACCCTGGAGGAGGAGGAGCCAGGGCCTGAGATGCAATGGGTCGGCGGGAGGATACTGGTAGCCATGTCACAGGGTCCCGTTCCTGTCGAGGTCCAAGATCGCCGACAGCCTAGAAGCAAGGCTGGACGCGAAGCTCAAAGATCGAGACATCAGCAAGGTCAAGCCGCGATGATCCTTTTCTTTTAGCATAGGCAGAGATCCCTTATAACAGAGGACTTTCAAGAGCGAGTGCTCTCACCTTTCTGAGTGCTATATAGGCTACATCTGACTAAACGCCAAACCTGCTTGATTTGAGCACTCAGCTCACTCTCGCTCAGGGGTCTTTTTTTCATTCGGCAGCAGGGCTGCCGCTGCCTGCACCCGGAGAAAGGCTCACAAGGCCTGCCCAGCAACCGCAGGGCGCGAACCAGCGGTGGCATGGTTGAAAAGCCGAGCCCAACCACACCATGAACGAGCAGGTATTTAAAGATTTAAAGCTGCAGGTCAAGCCCTGGTACAAGCGCATACAGTTGCGATGCACAGCAGAAAGCCGTCGCCGTGCCATGCTGATAGGCTCGTCCGACCATTGAATCCCGAAGATTTTCTTGCTCCATCATGCTCTCGAGCCAGTCATGATGTAACAACGACATGGAATGCAGAATACGGCATTTTATGCTGATAGACTTGACTGCTGCTGCCGGCATGGTGCTCCAGGGCCCTTAGAGGCAAGAGCTGTGTGTGCTTCTCGTTTAGTGCAGATTCGCGCGCTGTGGGGGACGAGTCCTGTGAATGAAGTTTTCGCAATTCAGGGTAAAGACAGCCTGGTCATGGCAGAAGAGGCGACAGGAGAGGCTGCTGTGCCGGAGGTGCGCAACAAACAGTAAGCACGTTGTGGTTGGTGTTGCCTGGTAGCTTCTGGTAGTACGAGATGTGATTTGAGAGCAAAGCCCACATACATACTTTCTCCAGGCAGTCTCCACCAGTAGCAGAGACCTTTTGCACTAACTTGTGCTTCATTTCGATTCGGTACGTCAGCTGGATCGTCGAACCGTGTGGCGTCCAGCACACCATTTACGACCAATGTCCGACTCGACGAATGTGGCCCGTGTGGCAAGAAAGCTTAATCAAGACTGGCAGAATGGCAGCACAAACAGCAGCGCATCGTGCAGGCCGTCAAGGGACACTGAAGCTGCGCGATGCTTAGGAAATTCTCGCCAGGACTCAGGCGATGAGTTCCAGGAAGACGCAGAGGAGCAGGGACTGGAGGATGAAGATCTCGAGGCCCGAAATCAAGTCCAGCTGCTCGCTGTGAATCTTCGGAGCAGCGGAGATGCAGGAAGAGGAGCCAGAAGATGACGAGGCGGTTCTGCCATTCTGCCCTGTCCGAGCTCTTGTCATGGAAGCCACCTCCTAGTATGCATTGTATGAGTTTGCAGATGAGTTTTGGGCATCTGATGCTGTAAAGGGCTGCACCCAGATTGACAGGAGATCGCACCAGGACCCGGCCGGAGCCCAAGTGCTACGCAATTGGCCTGATGCAACCTGCCGGATGCAGAGACGTGGGCGTGGCTCACCTCGTTGCAAGGTGGAGGAGCCTCGAAGGACGGTGCTTCAAGCATTGCCATGCCCGCAAGCAGATAACCGAACAGAGCTGTCCCGAAAAGAACGACACCCTGGATATGTTGGCTGACATGTCCGATCTTTCAGGTGCGAAATGTTGCATTACTCAGCAATACGGCTTCGTGCATTCACGCCATTCGCAGTGCAGGGTTCGGTGCCTCTGGTAAGAGTGCAAGCTGGGACCACAGATCGTTTGTTGGAGCCGGGTGCGAGCGTAGGGTGCATGTTGTCCAGGCGCTTCACATAGCCGCAGAGCCAGGCCCCAGGAAAGTTTGTGCAAAAGGGCTGCGCGAGTCCCTGGCACAACAGCTCTGCATCTGCGTGCCGGCTATGCCCTCGGCTCCTTGTGGGCTTTGTACACGCATAGCACGACAAGCAAGTTGCACAGCAGGGATCCCTCCAGGCAGAAGGCACACGAGCCCTCCTAGTCCTAGTTCACTTTGATACTTCCGCTTAACCTTGCCATGGAATGCGTCTGTGTCCGTTTACGCCGGCCCCATTTGTTATCAGAAACGTGGATGCAAGCAGAAAATCGTGGGGTTGTGAGCATCATTGAGCGTTTCAGACACGCCGGTGAGCATTGAATGGCTTGCGAATTCAAGGCACCTGCCTGCCTCCAAAAGCACAGGCAGATTGGCATTTCGCTTCAGCGACATTCGCTCGACGAGAGATGCAAGCTCACTAGAGGCATCAGGGATAGGGAACTCTCAAGCTCCACTGCCGTGCTACATTGGCAGGAGCACTGGCAGGAGCTCTGCTTGCTGTAGTGCCGCGCAGAAGTGTTGCCAATAGGAGGTGCAGAAGCCAGCCCAGCCTCAGCACGGCCTTTCCACTGATCGCGTGTGTCACCGAGGCGTGGACAAGCCGCAGCCTCGAGTTTGGTCATCTGTGTTAAGGCGAGCCTGCATTGTGCTAGTCACGCTGAGGATTTGAAATCCATCTTGTCAGCTGCTGCCTTTGCAGCAGATGATGCTGGGACCCCGTGCAGTCCCATTCTTCCGCACATGGATTTTATGTTTTTGCAAAGCAGGTCGTTGTAGTATATGATCGGAACTCAAAACAAGCCGGAGAAGCTCCAGCCTCAATTGTAAAAAGTGTGCATCAATCTTGGCTGCGACAGTGCGGCACCTGCACAGGTTGTGGTTGCTGTCGAGCAGGCTATTAACTGGCTTCTTCAGACGGCAACACGGCAAGAACCCAAACTCAAATCGTGAAAGCAGGACAGTGCAATGGCTCCCCGACCTGTGTCCTATGCGATCGTGCCGTCGAACGCTGCTTTCTCAGTTCTGAGCGCCCCGCTGCTTGGCCCTTCGTGTAACCCACCGCGGGTGAGCTAGGACAGTGCGGCTCTCCTCGAGCTGGCGAGGCCCTGCCGCCGGCTCTGCTCGATCGTTCTTTTTAGCCATGCTGCAGCCAGGCAGCGGCACCTCAGTGATGAGTGTGTGGAGCGACTTCGACGGGATGCTTGCGCTTGCGCGGTGCTGCCCGGCGGAGCCATGATTGAGGACCAAAGCCCTCCGCCTCCAGCTTCCGGATGCTGAAACCACTTTTGGACTCGCTTTCAGAGATTGCAGCCCTTGGTTCGTGCTCGAGTTTCAGGCAGGCCTCATAGGGGAGAGTCCCAGGGCATCACATTGCAATGGAGTCCGGGCTATCCCGAGTCCAAGGCTGGTCCATAAAGCATGGCCACCGCAAGCGCTTTGATCAGACGGTGAAGCGCAGCCCTCACAACGGGAGCCGAAGACACTTTCAGGAGTACTGGAGCGACTACCAGATCCACACTCGCTGCATACTTCGGCAGCACCTGGTCACCAGTCTGGTGGACTTCGAAGAGATGGCAGTGAGCATGGAATGGCACGATGAAGATGCAGACGAGGATTGCTTTTCAGAGATCAGCTTCTGCACCTGTGAATCAGAGTCCACGACGGCTTCAAGCCGTGACCGCCTTTGGCTTTGCCTGCTCGGGGAGCACTGCAAAGCCTCTAAACGTTGGGGCGAAGCGGATGGGCGGACCGACATGATCGCCAAGCCAACTTCGAAGACATAGAAGGTGCGGATAAGGACCCAGGCTCAGACTGTACTGCAAGTTGTGTTTCCCTGCAACCAAACTGAAACTCCAAACGCGCCGACCGTGGTTAAGGTCAAGATGTTGGCAGGAGGTGGTCGACACAGACACCACGTAAATCTGCTGGAGCAAAGCTTGGCCGGGTGGACTCCCTGAGCTCCCAACTGGAATGTCCTGAGCCTCGCCGATTTTCTCGGGATTGCGAAGTTCTCTTCGAAAGGAGGAATTTGTTCCTGGCCACTGGGCCACTCCTACGAGCAGTCGTCCGGAAGCCATTCTGCGATGCGAAACGGTGGGACGAGCCTGCAGCGACAGCAAGGGCAATGGAGGTGGCCTGCCTTCTGCACCCTGAGAGGACTTCTGATTGGGGGTGGACAGGGTGTCCGTGTCCTGCACGGGGCCTCGCATGGCAACGGCATTTATACCGCCAAGACACAGTATCCGGCGTTTGTTTGTCCTTCGGATACTTTCGCGGGCCGACAAGGCGGATGTTGGTTTGTGGAGTGTTAGACCATGCCGCATCGGTCGCCAAGCCACTCCTCCTTGGGAACCACTATGTTAGGGCAGAGTTGCAGAAGATTCGTCTCACGGCAGCTTTTGAGCATTGCTTCAACGGGACTTGGTGCCGTGAATGCCCTTCTTGCAGCGCGTGCCATACCTGCGCTAGTGGCACAACCTCAACCTGTTGCATCACAGGCGCTGAACTGATGCTCATGATAGGATGATGATGAGGATCTTTTGGGACTTGCGATCTGCATCGATGTCCTTGGCAAAGTCCACGACGGTGGCCCAAAGACCCGACTCCGGATGCGGCTCGGATCGCAGCTGCAGATTCATGTACAGCGGTCTGAATGTCAAGTGCATCAGGTTAGGCATGAGGGCATGTCCACTGCAGCCACTCCTGAAAAGGCAAACCCTGGGAGCGAAGGAATCGAGCAACAAGGGAAGAACGGGTCATCGCCTTGCTTCATACTTGCATGCTTCACGGGTCCGAGCAGGCAGGAACGGGTTCCTATGCTTGCTAAGCCGTGGTACTGGGAAGGACTTTAGTGTGCCATGTAACTTCAATTTGAGGATGTCACTCGTGCAGTCCTGCTCTTTCTCCCGACTGGCCCAGGAGTTTGGAATCGCTGTTTCACAGGTCCTCAAAATTCCTGATACAGGTCCATGTGCAATTACCGATGCCTCAGCTCTATTAATTCCTCCCTTTCCGATCTGCTGAGCCGCAGCAAGATCAAGGTGAATAAATGAACAGATGGCTTACGCGAGGTCTGCAGGTTGTGATTTTCCGCGACCTGTATAGCTGCGCCAATGCATGCTCGACATGCGTGTGCTGTGTGCAATTGCGACCAGCACAAAAAATCGATGCGCACAGCCCACTACACGGCAAGTTGCCTTGAGAGCCGTGTCATCGCAGATTTGGAGGACCTGGAGATGGATCCGTGGCCCTTACTGCGAGAGCTTCGCTACAGAACCTGCGCCTTGCCTGATGAGGATGAAGACTTCTCAAGATGCTTCGGGGAGACACTGAGAGAATGCTAGACCCGCTGGCGGATCGGACAGGTCTTGAGCACCCCAGCAAAGAGGACATGGAAGCATTGGAAGAGACGTATTTCCGCCCCCTTAGGCCCTGTGGTTTGAATCATGATTTCACCACGTTTGGGCTGCACCTGCGCAATCAGATCCTTGAAAGCCGAATGGTGGAAGCAGCCGGAGGCGTGTCGCCTGTGCTCCTTGTTGTTGGATGGAGGTGCTGTGCCTGCAGGCTTTGAAATCCCTGGCCCAGCAACTGGACGAGGTCCGCTGCTGATTAATCATAGATCGTATGCAGGACTTTCCTGGCAGATGTAGGCGATGGGGTGAGGTCAGTTGGCTTTTTTCCGTAGACTTTGTCTAGACATCGTCGGTGTCACCTTGTGATCTTGTCGTCAGCGAAGACGAGAACTTCACTGTTCGTTCGGCACTTGAGGTTGGCTTTGTCTTGATTGACGACTTTTTGCCCGACGAGGTGATCAGGCGAGTCAAGGCACGGCCGTTGTCCTGGTTTCCCGAAGCTGGTCCAGCGGCGGTCAAGCCCAGGCATGCAACTTGGACCTGTATCAGAACTCTGAGATGCAACTGGGAGCTACAACGGGTGGTGTTCCGCTCAGTTTCTGTCGTCTGAGTTTACCGCTGGCATGCATGCATATGGGCGTGGAGTTGGCGCCAGCTCGGGCTGCTCCCAGAGATGTCGGCAGATCTCTATACATTCGTTTGTCTCCTTCTTTGGCGTTCTTGAAGTATCGGTATGGTCTATGTGAGGAGTATATAGGGTTAGACGAAAGGTTCGCTGGAATCCCGTTTGTGAGGAGATGGTTATCCAACGGGCGCAGCATAATTGAACGCCCGACTTGCCAAGGTACAAGCATCACCCGTGCCCCGTAACCGAACGAACACGCAGAATTGCAAACGCCGGACCGCCGGACTTCATCTTACAGAGGGCACCATGCCATGTCACCCACGACAGCGGCTCCAGGGGGTGCCCCAGGGCCCGAGGCCGCAGAAGCGGACGATGCCCAAATTTCTGCATGTTCTTATCCAGCATCCAGGGGGAAGCCTCATCTCGGAACTGAGAGCCGTACGGAAGAGAAGGCAGCAGGTACAAGCGGCAAAAGTTGGAGATAGTCGAAAGCAACTCACATCTTGCCGTGACAGTTTGTGAGGCAGTTGCATTCAGACATGACATGTTCAGACAGAGTTCCCTCACGAGCGTGTGCAGCTCGCTTCCGAGGTGGCGATCGCGTGGGAATTGCACACCGTGCGCCATATCAGCATGATAGCTTTGCTGCCCCTTCACCTGGGCTTTCGCGAGGTGGTGATGTTCTGAAGTGGGTCGGCTATGACGGAGACAGCGAAGCAACTTGCTGCGCAGCCGAGTTTGCTGTGCCAGCCCTATCCTTTTATTCTGCTGTGGGCTTCTCGCACTTCTCGTGTGCTCTGCTATGGTCGGGCCGAGGCACGAATCGAAGAGGTGATATTCGGGCTGTGTCGCAATGCTTCTGACGTGGTGCCCTCCGTGTCATCGGCACTCAAAGGCGAGTGCATGCCAAGCCCATTAAGAGCTCTTGGCGACCCAAGCATAATCCATTCTCGCAGAGTTGAGGTGTACAATGGCGGTCAGAGACGATGTTCACCTGCTATCCCGCGGATAGCCGTGCCAGCCTCCTGTCCACAGAAATCAGTTGTTTTCTCGAGGGTGGTTCCGGCACTCGAGCTGGACATGCCGAGGGTACTTCCGTCACACGGACAACTCTTCCGGCAACGGTAGACTCCTCACTGCTCTTGTTTACCTGAATGCCGCAGCCTCGATCTTTGAGTAGTTCTCTGCCTGTGTATCTTCAGATGAGCCCCACATGTCAGGAGAACTGGCAGCGAGGTGATGGAGGTGAGCTGCGGCTTTTTCACCCAGGCCTGCATGCATTGAATCATCCAGTGCAGAGGTGTGTCATGCGGCTTGTGGAGGTGAGAAGAATTTGAAAGTTGGTGCCCCAGACTTTCTGTGACGGCAAGCTGCAGTGACCTCAGCGGCTCCGTCCTAGGTTCGCATGGAAATCGAGCCATTGTGGAATCGCTTGCTTCTCTTTTGGTCTGACGATCGAAGTCCGCATGAAGTGCTTTCAGCTTGCAAAGATCGTGACTTGGACGGTCGTTCGTTTTGTTATTCGGCGGGAAGTCCCAACGAGTCTGTTTACGTGAGATGAATTGCATGCAAGGCTTTGCAGCCACAGTGTGGTATTATGACGAGAAGAATCCAAGCATCCCACTTCATGCACCTTGGCCGTCAGGTAGAACAGGTAGAACTAAAGCAGTCACGCATGTCACTATGGGAATGACAGGATGTGGGCGAGCCAGTGGCCGAGGAGGGCAATCAGCCTATGGAGCAAGCCTCCACCAAGCCGAAAGGACTTGGCATTCGAGGGGCGGCGCCGCCCCCACCAGGAGGAGAATCACCAGCATCAAGCCTCCGCAGGGCTGCCCCCCCACCCGCCGTCCCAGCGCCCGCTGCCCCTGCTACGCCAACCCCAGCAGAGCCGGAATCAGGCCAGGATGAGCCAGAGCAGGACATGCCCAGCTTCTGATTTCGACATATCAGCCGGATCCCACACCGAGAGGACCCTCAACTCAAGGTGCTTTTCGATGGGGAGAACCAAGAAGTTTGCAAGCACCATGATTTATTCAGGTATTTCACTGAGTGCATGGGCAGACATAAGTGCTTGGGACAAGGTTGCTCGACTCCTTGAGTCTCGATACTGCACTGAGCATCGATGTTCGTTCACCTGCGGCAGAGCAGGCACGGCAGAGTGCAGCTGCCAGCTCGAACTGCAAAATTCCTTGAGTGCAGGCGTTGGCAGCTGCCGAGAAACAATGGTCGGAGCTTATGAAGACCCAGGGTGTCGAAGGTCTCATCGAGCAGGCGGTCCTTAGAGGAAAGTGATGCACTCTGCACCAAGTTGGCCTGCTCGGCTCAATGCGTCACTTCCCAAATGTGACCGCATTGCATTGAAAAGCACTGCTGTAAAACACCGTGGGAAAGAGGCGCAATGGCCAGGGCCGACAAAAAGTGGATCTTGGGCTCTGGCGGAGAAGTCTCAGGACTTGTCAAGTTGACTCGTGTAGACTTCACTGGATCTGAAGGCGTGGAAACGACCCCAACCTGTTGACACTTCACGGAAGAAGAAGACCTAGCCGACCTCACCCCTCAGTGAAGCACGAAGGCATAGTTCAAAGCAGAATCTGCAGACACGTGTGTGTGTGTGTGTGTGCGTGTGCGTGTGTGTGTGTGTGTGCGTGTGTGTGCGTGTGTGCGTGCGTGTATCCCTGTACCCAAGGGCTGAGTAACAAAGGATTTGCAGGGGGGTGGCAGTCGCATCCCAGCCACGGCCAACGAAGCTGGGGATGTTGACTGGATGGGTTCACAGACGTTTGAACCTGTACCTGCAGAGTCGCACTTAGATCCAATCGTGGATAGCTGGTGGGTTCAATATTTCAGTTCTGTGCAGTCATGTCCAGTCATGTGAAACCCACCCTCGAGGCCCATGTGCAGAATTCAACCGAAGAATTGAGAAGACTGAGGAAAATCAAAACACTAAGAGCCGCCACGCTGGAATCATTGGTCTGACCGACCAGTTGCAAGTGAGTGTGTGTCTGTGTGTTTGTGCGTTTTGTATGTCCGCTATCCACACCGGCCACAATTTACAAGGGCAACAGTATACTTAGCACTGTATACTTAGCCAGATAGGCCATTGCTTGCCGCCCCTGACGCACTGAAGCGCAGTGGCCTTCCTGCATTCTTTCGATGATTCGCGCAAGCGCAAGCCAAGACATGTGTACAGCTTCTTGGAATTTGCGAGCCCCGCTACAAAGGCCTGTGCTGTCGGAGGCCTTTCTGTTTTTCTGCAGACCCGACCGATACGTGCTTTAGGGTTGATATCTGGTGACAGCAAACAGCGTCTTTACATTGGTGCTCATCTGCTTCCAGCCGCGAGGCAGGCTCCCTTTTCCTGATCCTGCCCAGCGGGGAGGTCCTAAAGAATGGGGAGCGCGAACAGTGGATGTTGCAGCCACTCGCCGGATGAGATGGGACATTCGTGGATGCAGGTGCATGAATACATGGGCCTGATGATTTTCTGAGGTACGAAATAGATTACTGGCAGCTTGGCATTTCGTGATTGGGCCACACTTTCACTGGAAGGGTCGGAACGGAGAACAGTAGCTCAGTAGCTGCTCCTGTTCGACGAACTGCACGACGAACTGCACCGGGCACAAAGCAACTGGTCGGTGCTGAGGCAAGCGGTGCGACCTCCGAGTCCCAAGACCCGCAAGCGCTTGGCAGTGTTTGCCTAAGTTGCCTGTGCTTGTCTGACAACTAAGATATTGAGGACTACTGGGGGATGTGCGCTTCAGGACACCATCTTTGAGCCCTTGAGCCGGGTCCGCAAAAGCTTTGCAAGCAAGGAGGGGGCTCCGAACTCAGTGCAGGGGAAAGAGTGTCGAACTGGGGTGAATTTGGTCCATTTCAGGCTTGGTGGGCTACTCCCGAAGCCGGGCGTGTCTGGATCAAGGTGTTCGTCTTCGCTGTGTCCTGCTGGCTTTTTGCCTGGGCTTTCTAGCTGTCCCGGTCCGAAGGCGTTGGAAAACGAGGACTTCCTGATTTTGGCTCCTCGACTCGCCGCTGGCGAATTTCCATGGGGCCTCGGCCTTGCCGTAGTCTTCTAAGGATGACTTTATTCCCCTCGCGGATGCCCGGGAGCTCGCAAAGGCTCTTGAGAAGAGGAGACCAAAGATGCAGCCAGGCACCAACGGCAAATTCAAAAAGTGTGCGTGCTCTTGAAGTTTTGTTTGTTGGCTGCACCTTGAGGCAGGACGGATTCGGAGCTTTCTGCGTACGGTGCTTCTGACCTGTATGACACGTCGTGGCATTCGCAATGCCAGATCGCGAACGTTTGTCTGTGGAAACTACGGAATGACAGGTCGTGGAGACAAGCAGCCTGTCATCAACATTTGCCATTGCACGGCACATGTAGATGCAGCTTTGTTGTCGGTGTGTTTGTATTGTCACTGCCGGTGAGTGGGGTTGCGAAAATTTGAAAGCCGGCGGTCGCCACAAAGCATTACCATGACGACACTCCTTGTGTGGGACTAAGTTCTTGTAATAGTACTAGTACTAGAGCTCCTACTACTGCGACTACTACTGCTGCTGCTGCTACTACTACTACTACTAACTACCTGATGCCTACGACCTACGACCTACCACCTACTACCAACGACCCACCACCTACCACCAACCACCTACCACCTGCCACCTACCTACTGCCTGCGACCTCCTACCTACTACTTGCTGAATACTACTTACTACCTACTACCTACTACCTACTATCTACTACCTACTTACTACCTACTGCGTACAACGTGCTACTTACTACTTACTATCTACTGCTTACTACGTACTACTGACTACTTACTACTCACCACTTGCTACTCACTACTTACTACTTACTACTTACTACGTACTACTTACTAGTTACTACTTACGACTTACTACTTACTATTTCCTACTTACTGCTTCCTACTTACTACTTACTTCTTGCTACTCACTACTTCCTACTACCTCCTAATTCCTACTTACTACTTACTACTTGATATTTGCTACTCTACTTAAGACTTACCGCTAACTATTTGCTGCTTACCACTGACTGCTACTACTGGCTGCTGCCACTACTTCTACTGCTGCTACTCCTACCACTACTGCTACTGCTACTGCCACTGCCACTGCCACTGCCACTGCTACGACCACTGCTACTGCTACTGCTACTGCTACTTCTACTGCTACTGCTACTGCTACTGCTACTGCTGCTGCTGCTGCTACTGCTGCTGCTACTACTACTAAGCGTCGAATCACCACAGGACAGCCTGTGGAGGGCCCAGCCGTTTGAGATCCAAACAGATCCCTGGTCCTCCAACCACGTCTTCATCATCTTAGATCAGGTTGCACATGGGAGTGCTGTCATTTCTGCATTGAGACGCACAAAGTCTCAGTCGTTTCTCGCACTCGGTGGTGATACAAGCTTACAATCTGCAGGCATCAAACACGAGCTGGCCCGGTCCCAATTCCGGGGGGAGACATTCACTTGCTAAGCAAGTTTGCTCTGCTCCCAAGCGTGAGGAATCCCGTCTTTCCGCACGGCGGGGGAGTTCGAATTGATAGCAGTTTGGGCGAAACAGCGCGGATGGCACAGGGCTTTACATGTTTCAGTCCATTTTCATGAATGGCACAGTTCGCAGAGCAGATCTTCGGTTTCTTGAATATTCCGGTTTTACACGGACACGTCTTGAGCATGTCTACAGATGCTCTCCGCCGATGCAGCCCCACCATGGACTGGAAAAGGCTCATGAGTCCCTGTTGCGCAAGCGGCAGATCCCTGTAATGCCTCCAAGTCTTGCCTCTTGCCTTCGGAAGCTGAAATCGGATGGCACTGGCCAATGCTTGTATTTGGCTCGGTATTGCTCACAGACTCCACGGAAATTTGCTTGTTTCGTATTATCAGCTCGGGATGGTCGCAAATACTTGCCAAGATCAACGAAGGGGATGTTTGTTTACTTTTACTTTCTATTTTCATAGCCAGGGAAAGCCATCGTCTACAGTGGTCCCACCTTGCTAAGTCTCTGGGTCAAGCAGCGAACTTCGAATTCCAACTAACAACAGCAACTCAACAACAACACAACTTCGCTTTCTACGCTGCAAGTGCTTGTACGTGGGAGCTTGTTCTGGGGGAGGCGATCTCCTTAAAGTGCAACCTGGTCATAGTATTGGTCCTCGGAAGCNCAACTTCGCTTTCTACGCTGCAAGTGCTTGTACGTGGGAGCTTGTTCTGGGGGAGGCGATCTCCTTAAAGTGCAACCTGGTCATAGTATTGGTCCTCGGAAGCTGTGGAACGCTGGCGCTCTGACGTGCGTCATACACCCTTATTTGCTTGGCTTTTATTCAAATTGCATCTCTTCCAAGACGATGGCGAGCCAGAAGCTGGGCAATCAGTGCAACCTAGTAGTCCCGTTCGTCGGGTGAGGCAATTCTGAGGCCTAGTAGTCCCGTTCGTCGGGTGAGGCCATGCCATAGTGCTGTTGTGCTAAGTTCCTTTTTGAAGCAAAAGTTGGGCCTTAGGCAGTCCTAGACCCAGACTGGTGAGGTAGCCTNGGCCTAGTAGTCCCGTTCGTCGGGTGAGGCCATGCCATAGTGCTGTTGTGCTAAGTTCCTTTTTGAAGCAAAAGTTGGGCCTTAGGCAGTCCTAGACCCAGACTGGTGAGGTAGCCTCCGGTCTAAGACGCCCACCTCCACGCCAGAGTACTTTGTTGATGGAATGCTACTGCTGCTGCATGGAAAGAATGGCCCTCTGTGGCAGCGGTGGCGTCCCTTCGTAGATTGACTTACTGACTGGAGGTCTGCTGTACTTTCATGGTTGCCTAGGGTCGCAAGTTTTAGTCTTATTTCTTGCTGTTTTCCCTGTTTGAAACAAGCACAGCAGCCGAGCAAAACCTGCAGGTTTTGTGAGGGATACCCCTGAAGTTCTGTTTTGCGAACAACTGCGCGTGCTGCGTCCTCGGACCGGCTCGCAGGTGCAGTTTTGCGCTCCACGGGCTGAGTCCACGGACCGCCGTGAAGCAAGTCTTGCTGAGCTTTTGGCAGACTGCTGCGAGGCAAGACTGCCAGCTATGGGGCCGTTACTAGCTNCCACGGGCTGAGTCCACGGACCGCCGTGAAGCAAGTCTTGCTGAGCTTTTGGCAGACTGCTGCGAGGCAAGACTGCCAGCTATGGGGCCGTTACTAGCTGCTTTGCTTGGCCTAGTTTGACCCGTCAGGTTTCTTCCTTGCTGTTTCTTTGGCCTAGCTTGGTCAGTTTGGGTGTTGGTCTGATCAAACTTGCCCCAAAGCTGGCCATTCATGATCATTAGCCGTCATTAGCCCGATGCCCGCCAAGGTGCGAGACTACCCGCACGAGCGTCTGAATGAATGAAATATTATTATTACTACTACTACTACTGCTGCTACTGCTACTGCTACTGCTACTAAGCGCTACCGCTACCAGCTCAAGCGGCCGCGAATTGTAGCCGCCGAATCACCACAGGACAGGCTGTGGAGGGCCCAGCCGTTTGAGATCCAAACAGATCTCTGGTCAGGACCAACCACGTCTTCATCATCTTAGATCAGGTTGCGCATGGAAGTGCTGTCAAACTTGCATTGAGGCTCATCGAGTCTCATTCTTTCTTGCACTCGGTGGTGACACAGGTACGCAAATTTGCAGGCGTCAAACACGAGCTAGCCCGGTCCCAATTCCGGGGGGAGATATTCACTTGCTAAGCAACTTGCTCTGCTCCTAAGCGTGAGGAATCCCGTCTTTCCGCCCGGCGGGGGAGTTCGAACTGCTAGTGGACCGCAGAGGCGAGAAGCGTGAGGAACGCGTGGTGGATGAAGTCACGGATACCATGGACGAGACGGAGGGTCGCACCAGCATGAACTCTGAGGAAACGGCCAGGTTGCGA
The DNA here is from genome assembly GCA_003297005.1 of Symbiodinium sp. clade A Y106. NCBI lineage: Eukaryota > Dinophyceae > Suessiales > Symbiodiniaceae > Symbiodinium > Symbiodinium sp. clade A. The sequence continues at coordinate 47,892 of BGNK01003378.1, read as the reverse complement.
GAGGTGGTCACGGACCTGCCCGAAGACTCTTCACAGGAGTCGGAGACTGATCTCAGGGCCATGGGCTCAACCTCGGACTCGGTCTCAGGCACTGCCTTTCGCGCTGCTGCTCGGGGCCCTTGGCATGTGAGCACTACGGCGACGGCCAAGCCAAAGACCTTCCGGAAGCTCGAGCCTCATTCGGCAGCATCGGTTGTGCACTCGTTTGCCCCACCTTACGCTTCTGATAAAAAACGTGTCTGTCGGTGCTTAGGCGTCGCCAAAGTGATAGGGAGGACTAGATGAAGGAGTGCCTGATAGCTACCCCAGCTTCTCTTTGTGAAGCTCTCCGACGACAACGACAGACCCGGGGTGCAGCTGATCAAAAAGACGTTTCGGAGCGACAAGGGCGCACTGGCGCTGGTATCTACAGTCTGTGCTTCGTATGCTACTTGCATGACAACCACGTGGGTGGCCAGGTACACTTCCAGCACGCTGATTGCGAAGCAGGCCGCTATCCTTTTCCTTCAGCAGGTTCATTCTTCGATTACCACATTCACCTTGCATATGTGCTTGGCTGCCTGGCTTCCACTTGCAGGTTGCTCAACGCACTCTCCCTCTCCTTGCTGCACACAGCCGTGCACTCGGGTGCCCAGCAAATACAGCGGTCTACCGCCCAGCATATCGGCAGACAGACAGGCCTCAAGGAACACGACGAAAGTTCCTTAGCACAAGTACCTGGCCGCGCCGGTCCCAACTCCGGCGGCACTCTCAGAAGGCAGGGTCACGGCGGCTTCTTCTTACGGATACTTCTATTTGCTGCTCGTTTCTTGCCAACACTTTCTGTGAGTGCAGATGCGAGGGTTGAGCGGGCGAAGCCGCATGGCCAGCGGAAGGCCAGTGAGCCTCCACATAGGCACACACTATACCAAGTTGCATCAAGCGATCTTTTCGGAGAGCTTATGGTAGAGCATGTCGCACAGGAGGTGCGTGCTACAAAGGACAGTGGAGAAGGATGGAATGGTTCAGAGGCTCGGATCTTCGACCACAAGCGCTACCCATCTGAAACCTGTCAGACAGGTGCCGCACTGGCGCACGCTCTGCTGGAAGGCCAGTGGGCTGACGACGTCGGTGTTCCAAGAGCTTGAGACCTACACAAGGGACCACCATCTTGACGTTATCCTGATACAGGAATCGAAATGACGCACGAATCCACCTGGTCCAATAAGGACTACCACTATGTGCACAGCCCCGGAGCAGGCCCTCACGACAGGTACGGAGGCCTACTCACCATGATATCCACACGTCTCGCAAGGGCAGACGACATCCAGTTCTATGCGCCGCATCCGGGCAGGCTGCTGCACGTTAGGGTCCATCATGGGGGTACTCATATCGACATCCTCAACTGGTACCAGTATGCTGTCAGCCAACAAGAGGGAACATTCGACAGGCGACAAAAGCTCCTGATCCAGCTTCAGAAGACCGTCTTGCCGCGCCGCAATCTTCTTCTTGTTGGAGGTGACTTCAACTGTCCATGTGAGTCACACGGCCCGGTCTGTGGACAGGCGGTTGTGCCTGCACAATCCCATGCGTTATCTGGATGTGCAGGACCGCCAGCAGGTCTGGAGATCGCTGCACCTCACCGCGCTCAATACGTGGTCGCGTCCTCATAGCGGGCAATTGGCTACCCTTGTGTTCGGGGACGCTAATGAGCACTCTTACTCACAGATCGACTTCGTCATGATCAGGTCGCACCACGTCACCGACCAGGCCAAAACTTCCCACGTGCTTGCTGACTTTCCAGTTGCGGGATGGCGAGACGGCACAAGACATTGCCCCGTCTTCGCCTTGCTTCCGACTCCCAGAGCCTGTTGGTCCACCAAAGCGCGATCCACCCAGGCCGTGCAGATTGACCGCGAGTGGTTACTGCGAGATCTTCGCCTGGCTGAGCCGACCCTCACCCTACAGGCACTTCAGGCAGAGGTGGAAGCCAACCTGACCCAGCCGATAGAGACCTTCAACCAGGTTCTTCTCCGAGCTGGCGAGCGGCGCTACCCACTTCGCAGGGCACCGGCCAACAGAGATCCTGGCGAACAGTGCGAGGAAATGTGGGGACTCTTTAGGGAAATGCGGCAGCAGAGGTTGGGCGTGGTCACAGCCTGGCAACAGTGGGCCCGCTTTATACAGGCCCATCGGATCCACAAGGCCAGGTCTCAGGAGAGATCCAAGCAACGGAGAATCTCGCTGCTTGAGCAAGCCCAACAAGCCGGTGACCGAGGTGACGCGCACGGATTATCGAAGGTGGTGAAGCAGCTCGCCCCCAAGGCCCCACGCAGGAAGCTGCAATTGCGTCGCAATGATCTCGGTCGATGAGGAAATGGCCGGGAGCCTGAAGGACTACGGCGACCGCTATGGAGTCGGAGATGACAGCCTCCAGGTACGGTTCACAGAAAATCCAGGTGTGAGCGTCTCTATCGAAGCAGCTGATCTGGAGTGGTTTCTTCACCGACTCAACCCTCGTCAGGCTACCTCGGCGGACATGGCCCCGGCTGTGCTGGTCAAAGCTTGTGCAGCCTGCCTCTCTACAGCCACAACCCGGCAGCTCAATCATAGATGGGGACAGGGCGACAAGTATGTGCCAGAACGCTGGTCGGACGCTGACGTGGCTCTACTGGTCAAGGCGCACGGCAGAAGCGCTTCTCCCTTGGACCTGCGCCCTTTAGGGGTTCAAGACTCCCTGGGCAAGGCGGTCATGAGCACTATCATCCTGACAACGAAGAAGCAATACTTGGTCAAATGTTGTTGCGGGGTCCACGTTGAGCCTGAGGTGCTGTTGCAATGGGCCTTGCGTTTTAGCCATCATCAATGTGACCAAAAGATCATCATCCAATTTCTTGCCTGTTGCTTTCTCATGCTTGTTCTTCAATGTCATGAACTCTTGATTGCAAATCCGTCTCAAACTGCGAATCTCTCAGCTTGTGATCAATGATACGACTCAGATAGTTCACACTCCGTGCTCTGTCTGGCAATGAGAATCTCTCATACAATGCTCTCCAGGTCTCGAAGCCGTTACCGTCCATGTTCAATCGAACGGTAGTCTTCGCAGCCTCTTGGGTCAATTGGGCTAGGAGGTAGTGCAATTGTTTCGAAAACATGACCAACTGATACGGCAATCTTTTGCTAGGATCACCCTGTTGGAATGTAGGATTGTTGTCCTTTTCCCAATCTTCCAAGCACTTGTCTGTGATGGTGTCGCTCTTGCCTTCAACAGACTCAAGCAATTTCGACATGTGCGGTTTGAACAATGACACGTAGGACTTGAACTGCCATGACCATTCTTCCCAATGTTCGATCGCTCCAGAGAATGGCGGTGGAGGATTCAACTTCAGCTCACCTCCAATTCCTTTNACGTAGGACTTGAACTGCCATGACCATTCTTCCCAATGTTCGATCGCTCCAGAGAATGGCGGTGGAGGATTCAACTTCAGCTCACCTCCAATTCCTTTCGAGTCACCAATCGATGCCATAACGACAAACGAATGTGTTCAATGAATACCGAAGCTCTACAGCGCAATGGAGTCCCCGGCCTTCGGCCAGAGCTCCGCTACCGTAAAAAATTTCAGTACCAATACCGTACAATACTTTGTACACCACTTGACAGGATGACAGCAATGCACAGCACGCAATAGGATCCCTTGCAATCCAGATCCACTCGGCTTCAATCTTTTCCTTGCTGACTTATCATGACAGCGATCTGTATGGTGACCCGACAATGCCACCTATGACACAATGTTTTCTAACATTCAAGCCCCCTTTGCCCCCCTTTAAGCGCCCCTTTGAAGCCCCTTGAAGCCCCCTTTAACGCCCCCTTTAAGCCCCCTTGAAGCCCCCTTTGAAGCCCCCTTGAAGCCCCCTTATGTGAAAAACGCAGAGCCTTTCTTTTTCCCTCCACGCTTGAGCCAAACACCGAAGTGTTCAGCAAGGTCTCTTGCGGAGTCTTGCGCAGTGACGAATTCCTTCTCAACTTTGCTTGACAAAGGAGGAATCACATGCAACCGTCCTAACACTTCTCAGGACTTCTGTACCTACCCAAACAAGCAAGTGCACAGCCACTCTGCCTTAGCCTCCTCCACACGACACGTGCGAAGCGAGGGTCGACGGAAAACAGCTGCGGAGCAGTCAGAGCAACACGCACTTCTTCAAAGATGCTCCAAAGCATTTCCAGTGCTGTAAAAGCTCATCACGTGCTAACAAAACAACTGCAAACATGCCAAAACATGTTCATGCCATGCCAAACGCAGGTTCAAGTAGAAAAACCAGTTAGGTTCGCAAAAACACACTTCCAACACTTTCCCATGCAAGAAAACATCTGAATACTCAAGGGCAACACAAAAGGGATACACCTTTCTGCTCGTCGCCGCGATGGCGCCCCGTGGGGCAGTCGAGTCGGGTGAAGCGTAAAACAGGTCCGCAATCCTCTTGTGGGATTGCCAAGGGATGGACGGTCCACATCGCGTAAGAGGCACGCCAGAGACGGGGTCAGTTTTGGGCTGCCTCAGGGAGGGGTCACCGTGAGACCACCTTCTGAGCAGGGCCCACTTGCATTTCCAACTTCAGGTCTGGGAGGGGTGGCCATCCTTGCAGGAGTCCCTGGTCCTGGAGAATGTCCTGGTAGGGCTAGCGCTCCCACACCAGGGCCCCTTTTGAGGTCCTCCAGAGAGTTCGTGTTTTTGGCAACACTTTCCGAGAGTCCCGGGTTTGTGGCCCCGGGCTCCCGGCTCCATGATCCCAAGTCAAAGAAGCAGAGCCTTGGGTATGCAGCCGAAGGGTCCCTTACCGCCAGATTCGAGACCCCAACGTCTCTGCACTTAATGGCCTTGAGGCGCAAACTTATCAGGACAATGAGCACGTAGACGAGGAAGCGGTAGGACGACAAAGTGTTCACGCCCGCATGCTCGAGCCAATCCTTCGCCAGGAGAACCCTTTCCTGCATAAGCCCGAGCGTTAACACGCTCTCGCCCGAAAACGTGATCTTGGTCGCCCCCGTCCAAAAGACTTGCGCCGTGAGGAGGGGAAATTCCTTGGCGAAGGCCTCCTCCTTCAAAACCCTGCCAGGCGCAGGGCCTCCATGAGCCCATAGCAGCGACTCCAAAGAGGGCTCCAGTCCTCATCCACCGGTCCTGATCCCTCCTCCCTCGGCTCCTCTTTAATGCGGCTGGCTGCCCGCATATACATCCTGCGATGCCACGGCGCAGCTTTGCTTTTGACCGCCAGCAACGTCCTCGTGCCGCTTCGGTGATCTTCGCCTGAGATCCACCCTCTTCTGAGTCTTATTGCCGCCCTCCTGGGGCCCCGCAACCCTTCACGACTTGCAAATGGACAAGGGTTTAGGCCCCCCCCCAACCCTTCACGACTTGCAAATGGACAAGGGTTTAGGCC
>BGNK01003378.1:27277-42395 GCA_003297005.1 Symbiodinium sp. clade A Y106 | reverse complement strand
CCCCAACCCTTCACGACTTGCCCATGGACAAGGGTTGGGGGCCCCGCAACCCTTCACGACTTGGGGGCGGCTTCCACAGATCGAACTATCAATCACAGGGCCCCGCGGCTCAGACTGTACGTACCCCAGCGCAAACCTTAAATTTTGCTTGGACAAGGATTCGAGGCCAACGATCGACAAATCCATGACAGGGCCCTTACTAGGTGGTATTGGAAGTTTTGGCGGCGCTCCTTGAGCTTTGGCGAGCTGTCTTGCCCGAGGCCCGAGTCTTTTCCTTGACCGTGCTCTGGCGTTTGCGGCCCTCGCCTCGCCTTCCAGCTGCAGGCGGGGCTGTCCGCCAGAGTCCGCGGGGCCTTGCTTGCCGATCTCAGGCCCCGGCCACACCTTCCTGATCTGCCGTTTCAGGCGGGGCCGTGCCACCAGGTTCCTGTGGATGCCCAATGGCAGACTTGCTTGAAGGAGGGTTGTCCTCCTGCTCGCTCTTCGCAGACAGGGTTGCACCTCCAGCCTGCGGCTTCAGGCTTGCTCCCCCGAAGTTGTGGAACCTGTGGGACTTGTGGATGTTGAGGTGGTCCGGCACTGGGGCCTCATAGTGCTCACAAGCGTGGGCCTCAAGCCTGTTAAACCGAGGGAGGGGCATGCACTGTTCAATGTACAGGTTGCAGGTAGAACAGGAAATAGCCGCATTGGGGAAGCCATTCCCAGGTATGGCCCCCTCTCCCAAATTAGAGCCTTCATCCTCTCCTTTTTTTTGTTCAAACCTCCATCCTTTGCCGGCCGGTGTTTGTTTGGTGCCGGCCCTGCGGCGTCGTCTGCCGATGGCGCAGGAGAGGCCTTACAAAAATTTACAAAACGGGTTTCTTGAGGGGTCTTTCTCGAGAACTTGACCCCCTCTGTACGTAGTCAGAAGGTGCCAGGCCCTTTCCGCCAAGACCGTCGTCACCTCCCGAGCCAGGGTGTCCACTGCCGCCACCTTGCCAACGTGGTCCTGGCGCAGGACAGCAGAAACACGACGGCTGCAAAGCTGGTCCACCAACACATTGGCGCGCCACCTCGACCAGGTGGGATCGGATCCATGTTAGGCCTGCCGGGCCTTTGCAGGCGGGGTCTTCTTGGAGAGTAATCGGGCTGCTGTCTGGCAGTCGGTTGTAAGGTCCAGCTCCGCATGAGGGACCCTGCGAACCAGCTCTGCGAAGGCAAAGGTTTCAGTCGCTTCCCTCAATGCTGGCACGGCCCTGCGCCAGGTTTTCTCCCATTGTCGGGAGGTTCGAGAACACTGCTCCCAGGCACGGCTGACCATTCGTCAACAGTTCGAGGGACAGATCGCCCCGGAATGTCAGGGAGGCCTCCAGGCCAGCCTGGACTTAAGCGCGGCTTTCGATCTGATTCAGTGGTCGAGTGTGAAGCAGGCTCTTGATCTTGCGGGGGTTGACATTGCAGTACACAAGCATGTTCGTTCAAACCGCACAAAGGACCCAGACAGTGATGTACTGGCTCACCGATCCTCTGGTCCGCTTTCACTGCCTTGCTCTGCACCACCATTGAACGTCGTCTGGAGCCGCAGTGGACGAGGAAACACCTCAGTTTCTATGCGGACGACTCACATCTGCGATGGAAGTTTGGATCTTACCAGGAGTTCGAAGCTGCCATGACCGACATGAGGGTCGTCTTTGAGGCTTCCGCAGGTTCAACCTACGCATTAGCCACAGTCCCTCCAACATCGGCTGTGCATGGCTCATGGTCGCCGGTGGGCGTTGGCGTCAGTCTTGCACTCAAATAGGTTCAAGATCCCTTACACGCTCAATATCTGGCGGAGCTGTGTATACTCCACCCTCAGGTACGGCCTCGTGCACTGTGGGCTCAATGACGACCAGGTTGTGGACATGCAGCGCGCGGTCATGAAACATACACGAGCTGTTGTCAACAACCAAGCTTTTCTGACGGGCGACATGCATGAGACCATAATTGACAAATATCGTTTGCCGAGGGTGATTGAAGACCTCCAGCGGGAACTCCAGCAGGCAAGTGATGAGCAGCAGCAACACCACGACCGGATGTACTCCATAGAGTGGCAGCAACAACACCTGGAAAGGCAGCTGGCCACTCCGGCGAGCCGTCCTGGAGGGGATGAGTCTACCTGGTTTACCTTCATGTGGGCATGCCCGTTTTACGGAGGTATGTTCCCCACCTCGGCAGCCCTCAAGCATCATGCCAGACGGACACATGATCATGTGGACACGCTGAAGCCCATCTTCAATAAAGCTGTGCATTCCGTGGGGGGACTGCCTACTTGTAGATTCTGCAAGAAGGAGTTTTTCTCGCTGGCAAGCCTTAGCTGGTCACATTACCAATAATAGTTGTCCATCCTTCGACCCTGTGCAGCTACGACAGCAGTGGAAGCTCAGCAAGAACACCACAACGAGCCGGCAACAACCACTGCAGCAGACGAGGGGCGAAAAATCGTCATCAGTCAGCAAGCGGAGGTGTTGGATGCATCATAGAAAGGGATCAATGCCTTCATCCCTCTCAAACATATCACAGCTCAATTGCAGCAGTTCTGTACTTTGCGGTCAGTGGGTCGCTTCCCATCGCTGCATGAAGAGACACTACCAGTACTCGCGCAAACAGCTGCTGGACGATCTAGGCTTAGACATCAAGCGACTTATCGACCGAACTGCTACAGCTTGCCCCACCTGCCATTACTGCCATGTTCAGTGCAAGGGCTGGCGTTCTCATGTTCAGAAACGCACTGTGGTGTGGCAATGTGCCATCATGCACCTTGTTCAGGAAGGACGACGAATTGTCCGAATTCTTCGGGGTGAGCCACTCAGGTCAGCCACCACCGCAGCCGGGCGAACCCAACCCCTCGAAAAGGCGGCGACCCGCAATAACAGGATTCGGATACGGTCCGCAGCAGCTCCGGGACCCAAACTTGTTGACTACTTTAGCCAGACACGTCATCAAGTTGGAGGAGGAGATCAAGGTCCTCAAGCAGGACCATGCATTGGTTGTTTTCCCACGACCGGGCGAGCACAACGTATTGCATCATCTCTTCCAAACAGCAAAGGCGTTTCAGGCCAAGCAACAAAGCAATCCCGCCTGGACTCCAGGCCAAAAGCCCCTCAAAACGGTCATGGCCATTGCTCTGTTCCAGGAATTGGGGGTGCGCTTGGCGCGCAAATGTCAGGACGAGGCCTTGGCAACTTTGGCTGGCGAGATCCTGCCACCGGCTGGAATTTCCAGCGGTGGAACGGGACGCTCAAGTGCTTGGAGGAGGACAGCCCGTTACGGATCAGGTGGCGGCTGCACTCCTTCTAAAATTGACTCAGGCCTTGGGAGGGGACACGGTGCATCGCTTCAATGCCACCAAAAAGTTGGCCGACAGGATCGAGGCCAACGCTACCTTCCTTCTCGATCTGTCAAGGCGGACGCGTCAGGCCCTGGAAGCATGGACGGCTCTGCTGAAGTTGCAGGGCAACGTGGTGCTCCAGCTGGGGGGCGTGGCCTACAAGCGCGAGACGCTTCGCCCCAGTCCGGTTGCCAAGAAGATCAAGGAAGCTCTACGAGCGTACTGAGGCTCGCCTTCGACAACCACTCCAGTCATTGCTACATGAACTCTGTTGTTCAGGCCATGCTGTGGGCTCTCAATATGGCGGGCGTGGATGGAGCAGCAACGGGTCGGGCTCACGGTTTCTTCACTTCGCTGCGACAGTACAGGGCAGTACATCCGAAGCATCTAATTAGGGACTTGACATGGCGAATGCTGACATGCTGATGTCTGGATGGGCCGAGAGTCACAGGCAGCACGATGTGGTCGCGTTCGCCCGCATTCTTCCTTCAGTAACACAACATTACATTGGTGCAGGGGACCTGGCATGCTCGGCGTCTTCAAGGCAACTCTCTTCAGATCTGCGGCACGGGGCGGTGCACTCAGCCCATCACGCTACGGATGCCTCATGTACCCCCCGGACTGTCACCTACGATTCAGGTTCAGTCGTTGGTCGATTTTTGGTCTGCGGAGCCCGATGCTGAGTACATCCAAGCGCTCGTCCAATCACCTCGTCTTTTGCTACTGCAGATTGATCGGTTCAAACTGAGTGCTGGCACGATCCATAAACGTCTGGATGTTTTGGAGGCGAACCGCCGTCTGGTGATACCGATCTTCTCAGATGAAAGCCTTCGCAGCGCGGTAGCCTGGTACGAACTCATTGCAGTCATTTCGCATCACGGCCCACATCCGCGAGCTGGTCATTATACCACCACTCTGTTACAGGAGGGTCGTAGCTGGCAATGTGACGACAACAGACTCCCCACTCATCAGCTGGATACCGGGGAGTCCTACATCTCCTCTGAAAGTTATCTCCTGCTCTATCGTATCAGGCATAATGCGGCATAATCATGGTTCCTGACCACTTCTCGGATCGAAGTTGATGCTAGTTTGTGTGACGAGGCAGCTAATAGCTGCGCGCCTGGCGCCGGGTAATACACCTGCTCTACAATCCGCCACCGGGCGGTCGTGCACTCAGCCATGCAGGAGGCAAAAACTACTACTGCTCCTACTACTACGACGACGACGATGCTGCTGCTGCTACTACTACTACTACTACGACTACTAAGGGTTTCGGCTGGAGCTTGAGCAGGGAGGTAGAGCTGCTGTGCGGTGGGCGTTCATGGCTTCGCGATTTCTCAGCTGCTTCTTTCTGATGAACAATTTACTCTGCTCGCATNACTACTAAGGGTTTCGGCTGGAGCTTGAGCAGGGAGGTAGAGCTGCTGTGCGGTGGGCGTTCATGGCTTCGCGATTTCTCAGCTGCTTCTTTCTGATGAACAATTTACTCTGCTCGCATGTATGTACCGACCAGCCGCGGGAGTCCCAAATCTCCCGGCCAGCGATTGCAAGGGGCTTCACAAATATGCCTCATGAGCTGGTTAACCCGAGGGTTGGGTCAAGTTCCACATGTGACCCGGAAGTTGCAGTCCCTGGGGCTGCGGCGAAAGATCCTGGAGAGTGCCAGGGCAATCGGCCTATATNTATGCCTCATGAGCTGGTTAACCCGAGGGTTGGGTCAAGTTCCACATGTGACCCGGAAGTTGCAGTCCCTGGGGCTGCGGCGAAAGATCCTGGAGAGTGCCAGGGCAATCGGCCTATATATTCGGACGCGCGAAAGAGAGCGTTTCGTCGGGCAAGGCGAAGGGCTGAAAGATGCGGGGGAACCATGTATCGAGGACGCTGGCACACAGCTCGTGAGCTCGGAGCTGGCGGGAATGACGGACCGGCAGGTGATACCGGAGCCAGGCGCTCTGGCCGGCGGCCCATTGGTCGCGATCTGCCTTGGACGGCACAGCCGCGCCAGCGTGTGAGGAGCTACAATGTGGGTGGAATCACATCAGATGTGTACGCCGTATTGCATCGGTGGCTCACGCAGGAGAGCCAAGACGATATAGTTATTCTGCAAGTCTGCACTGGGGATGTGGGAAACAGGACGGCAGCTGGGAGATACCAGGCTGGTCTGTGATAGTGTCGGCTGACGACAAACGGCAGACTGCTACATGTTCGCTTTCATACGGCAACCAAAACTTTGGATATCGTGGCTGGCTATCAGCACGTCTGGCAAGGGCATGGGCAACAATCAGCTGCGGAGAAACGCAGTCATTACTGGGATCAGCTCAGCAAACCACAGTTGCAGCCGATTAACGGTCACATTGGCCACGGAACGCTACGTACCAGACAGCAGCGGGATCCTGAGTTCGAGGCGGTTGTGACTGCTCAGAATCTAGTGGTCCTGAATAGCTGGTGTTCTTCAGCCTCAGGAGTGAGCCACACCTTCTGTCATGGGCAGGTGCGGAGCATGATAGATATCGTGGCCCTGAGGAGACTGACGGCAGATGCTCTGTCCAGGAAAGCCAGGGCTGAGAACTTTGACCTTGCGCCATGGAGGCAGGGACCCAAGCACCGTGCAGTTGTGGCCTTGATACCGTGGCGCGCAGGTTGGACTTTTGGGACGCGCAAGTCAGTGACNAAAGCCAGGGCTGAGAACTTTGACCTTGCGCCATGGAGGCAGGGACCCAAGCACCGTGCAGTTGTGGCCTTGATACCGTGGCGCGCAGGTTGGACTTTTGGGACGCGCAAGTCAGTGACCGCTAGTTACTCTGCTCAATGTCTGCGACGGTCAATCAAAGACGGGGATGCACGCTCTCAGGAGCTTAGAGGACACATTATAGCGGCCATAAAGGATGCTGAAACAGTACTCGACATTACGCGCCTCAACGCCACCCTTGTAGCCAAATGTCAGGCCCTGTATCCTCGTACACGCAGAAGCCAGGATAAGCCCAGTACTAGACCCGAGGTTGAGCAAAAAGTTGCAGACATGTGGACGGCACATCGCCAACTGGGGCGAGGAACCAGAGGTCGCCACGTGTATCGGTTGTTTGATGCGTGGCGACGCGTATTCACCTTCCGGAAAGCTAGTCGTGAGCTGCAGAAGGCATGCCGGGAAGCTCGCACGGCCTGGTTCGAGGAACGCATATGTCAGGCGGAGGCTGCAGCTAGAAAACATGATATAGGCGCTGTATATCATGCTATTAACACTCTGGCGCCCAGGCGAAGTAGAGAAAAGGTTGGCATTAAGGGTTCCGGAGGTGAGCTGCTTTCGCCGAAGGCAGAATTCGAGGAAATCTACGGTTACTTCAGCAAGGCTTTCGGGAGCCAATGTCAAGGGCCGGACGCAGTGCCGTGTCAACCGATGCGGTTTGACTCCGCCGAGCACTGACAGCCATACGAACCATGAAGAAGGGCAAAGCGGTACCTACTACTAGTCTGCCTGCGGAGGTATGGCAGCTCTGCGACGCCGAATTTGCCCATTTCCTATCTCGGGTTCTTGCAAAAGAGCAGGTGCCAGTCAAGCCCTTTCCGCCNGCCGAATTTGCCCATTTCCTATCTCGGGTTCTTGCAAAAGAGCAGGTGCCAGTCAAGCCCTTTCCGCCGGAGGTGACACACTGCACCCTTTCGCTGTTACCTAAACCACATAAGCCTAGCAAGCGCCCCCAGGACCTGAGACCCCTTGGACTCCAAGATCCTGGCTCTAAGATTGTTGCCTCGGTAGTTAGAAATCAGCTACAAGTCTCTGTGCTAGGCCTCAGTATGCTTATACACCCGGAAAAGCTATAGATGAGGCCATTGCACAGGTGATGCAACACTGCGCCGGAGTTAGGGAAAGGCTGCGCAGCACCACCCGTAGTGTGCACGATCGCCGAGCTAAGAAGGCATCAGTGCCTTGTATGGGTGGGGTAATGCTAGGCATAGACCTTAGTCGTGCGTTCGATGAGGTTCCTAGATGGGCACTGCTGTTGGCTTTGCAACGTGCCGGAGCGCCCGCTGAACTGCAGCAGTCTGTTATGCAGCTTCATGCTACGTGTAGATACAAGGTCATGCACAAAGGTTATGGGAGAGACTTTCCCATGCAACGGGGAGTTCGGCAAGGCTGCGCNTGAACTGCAGCAGTCTGTTATGCAGCTTCATGCTACGTGTAGATACAAGGTCATGCACAAAGGTTATGGGAGAGACTTTCCCATGCAACGGGGAGTTCGGCAAGGCTGCGCTCTTAGCCAGTATCTGTACGCGCTGTTCACTTGCCTACTGCATGATGAGATAGCGGCATGTACAAGCCGGGAATGGGCAGCGCGCGCGCGGCCACCTTGTTTGCTGACGATACTCACATGTCGTGGGACATTGCTGCGGAGTCGGATTTGCGCTTTGTGATGCACTGCGTTCAGCAGACGTTCCGGGTTTTCCAGAAGTATGGAATGAAGGTTAATCCTGCGAAATCACAGCTGATTNGGACATTGCTGCGGAGTCGGATTTGCGCTTTGTGATGCACTGCGTTCAGCAGACGTTCCGGGTTTTCCAGAAGTATGGAATGAAGGTTAATCCTGCGAAATCACAGCTGATTGTGCAAATCCGTGGAGCGGCAGCCCAGCGCTGGCTGCGCAAGCATCTGCATCGCACTGCCACTGGTTGGGTAGTGGAGCTAGGGACAGCAGCCCAGTCACTTCGAAATCCGCGAGTTAGGCAAATGGTCTATTTAGGGGTGATTGCCTCCTATGGGTCCTTCGAGCAACAGAGTTGTATGCACAGGGTTAAAGCAGCGATGGCCAACCGTCAGGCGTAGTTTGAGCTTGCGACAGAGAGTTCGCATTTACCACGCCTGTGTGCGAAGCTGTCTGCTCCATGCACAGCACGCGGTTGGGGTGAATGGTTCGGTTCTTAGGAAATTGGAGCAGTTTGATGCAAGGGCACTCAGGGCGATAGCGCGGGCTCCTGCACACCTGACCCATGAGACCACCAGTGCCTTGCGAGCACGACTCTATATCGAGTCCCCCACTAGTGCCCTCACCAACATACTGCGACGCAGAGTGCAGGCATCACAAATTACACCTGCATGGTTTTCTGAGATTCTCTGGCAACTGGAGGAGCATGTTGCTGTGGCCCAGCATGCCAGTCAGGTAGAGCTCGTTTCTGCTTCGGGTAACCTAGAAGAGTTCGGTGTTGCGTGTCCTGATTGCGGTCAGTATTTTCATCATGTGCGACATATGAGATCACATCAAGCGCGACAGCATGGGCACAAAGGGAATAGTGCTAGAAAGAACCTGGTGTGCTAGCGGCTGCGGATTACGCGGCAGGTTCCAAGGGAGGCATGCCGACCTGTGTACATTGCCACAAAACTTTCACTAGAGTTGAGGGTTTGAAGAAACATATTAACTCTGGGTGTCTAGCTAATAAAAGTAGCATGCTGCAGGGTTCGGGTGAGGTCCCTCGTGTGGAGCTGCCTAGGGGCCGGGCTCCACAGGCGGTCGAGGCTGGCTATGTCTCTCCGGAGCCGGTGTCAACCACTAGTCTTTTGCAACGCCCGGACTTTGCGCAGGGGCTCAGGCTAGGTTGGCGCAGTGTTCTGGCGACTCCGCAATATGTGCAAAATCTTCGAGAGTTTTGCGTGTTCTGCGGTCAGTGGTTTGAAGCCTGCAAGCAGCATATTCGCCTCATGCATCCTACTGCATGGAGACAGAAGGAGGTAGCGGAAGTGCGTTGCCGCAGCCTGTTGCTCCACGCTTGCAACCCGTGCAAGTACTGTGGGAAATCGGCCGCACAGCCGCGTCGACACCTTACCGGCTGCAGTGTACTGTTTCAGGCCTCTCTGGCTGGGCTGCATGTTGACACCGAAACCGAGGCCAGCCATGACGGACACGACGGAGGAGACAGCACAGGCGCTCACTGCCCGCCAGCAGATGGAGGAGGTTTGGGGGGATCGCAAATGGGAGAAGAAGAAGGGCGAGGACGAGACGATGGAGGATGGTCGAGGACGACCGTCCGAGACCCTGGACGACCAGCCCTTGGCGAAGTACCGCCGGGACGAGAACAAGGGCAAAGGCCAATCACAGNACGAGACGATGGAGGATGGTCGAGGACGACCGTCCGAGACCCTGGACGACCAGCCCTTGGCGAAGTACCGCCGGGACGAGAACAAGGGCAAAGGCCAATCACAGGCTTCCTGGTCAGGCTGGGGCCAAAGTTACAAAAACCAGGAGAAGGCCCATTGGCAAAAGACCCAGGAAGGGACAGCTTCCGAGCAGCCGACCGGGATGGACGCGCCAACGCAGGAGCTGGTCAAGTGTATGGCGAAGCTCGTGATCAAGCACGAGCAAGAGCTCATGCGTCTGCGACCGGATTTGGGGTCTGTGATCTTCGCCGATACTTCGGACCTGGGCTGCCTCAAGATGCTGCGATCGGTCGCGGAGTCGTGGCAGGAGAAGTACGAACAGGGCACAGTGAACATAGCCCTCAAAACGGTCCTCGCCATGTCGCTCCTGAAGCACCTCAAGGAGAAGACGGAGGAGGNGAAGACGGAGGAGGTGCTGGCCAGCGACCAGCGGCTCCAGAAGTGCCTGGAGGTCGGCTGGCTGGTGCAAACGGAGAATGCACTGAACCCGAGCTGGGTATATCATACCTGGGACCCGGTGAAAAAGTGCCAGATTGTGGCCCCGGACCCTCCACTGAAGCACACGGAGTGCCTCCGCAGGACCGCCATGCTCATGGAGAACCTGCCGAAGGAGGGAGTCTTGACCAAGTTCTCAACGCCGAAGGGGCTGCAGGAGAGCTACGAGACGGAGGTGATCCCATTCAACTTGACGTTGAGTTTGCCGGGAACCTCGAGCGATCTGTGCTACCAAGCACTCCGGGCCCTGAGCGGATGTGCGGTGACGAAGATGGTAGGGCTCAGAATGCGACCAGAGCACATCAGCAAGCCCCCTCTGGCGAAGGCGGTCGAGGACGCGTTTATGGCAACGCCGCTGTGCGACTGGAAAAATCGCAACTGGCGAGGCAGTCAGTGGAAGCGCGGGTAGGCCTAGGGCGGCCTCCCGTGGAAGCTGCGCGGAGGGACGCGCAGCTGCTGCTTCATGAAGGCCTGCATTTGCNAACTGGCGAGGCAGTCAGTGGAAGCGCGGGTAGGCCTAGGGCGGCCTCCCGTGGAAGCTGCGCGGAGGGACGCGCAGCTGCTGCTTCATGAAGGCCTGCATTTGCCAGCAGTTCAGCCGATTAACAGCTCCAACTTATGCTACATAAACAGCGTCATGCAGGCAGCGAATTGGCTTGGCGCCATTACATCTGCCCCCGCTCTTTGCTTTGGCCGGCTGCAGGCCGGCTTCAGGATCTGTGGCACTAGGCGAAGGGTCCGCTTGATTGATGTGTATGCATTCCGCCCGCTTTTCCTTTCGTGGGCAGACATACACCGACAGCATGATGCAGGTGAGTTCCTGGGTGCTTTGCTGACTGCTGCGCAGTCAGAAGCTTATGCCTGTCGTTGGGAAGCCAGATCAGACGGTGATCGGCCGCTTCTATACTCAGGTACGCTGGAGCAGCCCATTGTTCTGCCTATAGCAGGTACGCCGCCGCTCACTCTGCAAAGCTTGCTTGACCATTGGNGGGAAGCCAGATCAGACGGTGATCGGCCGCTTCTATACTCAGGTACGCTGGAGCAGCCCATTGTTCTGCCTATAGCAGGTACGCCGCCGCTCACTCTGCAAAGCTTGCTTGACCATTGGCACATGCAGCATGCGGTGCATGCACTGTTGGAACACAAAGGGCTTATCTGGTTGCAGTTGGAACGTTACACGCATGGAGCTAATAAATGTGAAGCTCCGGTTCGTGTACGGCCAGGTGATTCAGTGGCCGTTCCCTTCTTTACTGAGCCGGCCGGTCTGACTCTTCGTCACGAGTCCTTCACTGTAGCTGCNCGTGTACGGCCAGGTGATTCAGTGGCCGTTCCCTTCTTTACTGAGCCGGCCGGTCTGACTCTTCGTCACGAGTCCTTCACTGTAGCTGCCCTTGTCTATCATCTAGGTGATACTGCACTCAGTGGGCACTACATGACTCTAATAGGCAAGCCACAAGGAGCCAACTGGGAATATTACGTGTGTGATGACAACAGTCAGCCTAGGCGTGGGGAGGTTGCAGACCTACACCTTGCAGATCACAACGCGTACCTGGTTGGACTTGTGCGAGGGTTGTAGTCCCGCCTCAGGGCCCATGCAGGAGGGCCCGTTTGCAACAATGTTCCTGCAGAAATAGTGCTGGCAACATCTAAGCATGAACAGCCTGGCCAGTGACTTGAAAACTTGGAACACTGGCGCGCTTATACTTGCATCTCGTTGCCTGCGCATTGGGGCTGCCAAGCCCTGTCCTGTCTTCCGATGTGTTCCTCGCCAGTGACACTGGCTCGAGTCTCAAGCAAGGCCTAGGTCGGCCTTGTATTGCCACGCGAAGGGAGCGTGGAGGAGGGGCTCGGGCCCGAGAACGAGGTAGCTGCGGGAGGTGGTGACTCTGAGAGTTAAAGTCATTCATACATACGGACGCCAGCAAGCCTCGCACCTGTAAGCCCTTTTTGCTAGCGATTGGCCCAGGCCGTGCCTAGGTCGGCACTGGTTTGTGACAGTGTCGAGGTAGCACTGTCAACTTACATGTGCGCTATAGTCAACGGTAACGTATACGCAGAGGTTGCCATGGAGGAAGCGGCAATTCTTGATATGCTGTGGACGCTGCTCCCGTCAGGCCTCGAGTTGCCAGGTGCAGCCACGCTTGCCCCGCGCAAGGAGCTGATCTTTCTAGCCCAACAGGCCTTGGCACCTCGCGCTTTTGAGCGCATCCTGAGCCTGCTGGATGAGCTCAATATGGAGCTGGCTGGGCCAGTCATCACTCGCTATCCGGAGCCGTGCTATGTTGACCCGAAGCAACCTCGAGTTCCAGCCGGATGCTAGGACGATTGCCAACGGGTCCAGCATTCAATTTGGATTGTACAACAAAGGAGGCCTGGTGGGTCTTGCCAAGGCCACTCGAGGACATAGGGCAGTTGGCAGACTGCTGAGCGCAGCCATTCTGTCAGTCTGCTCCCAGCACCGCTGGACTACTATCACTGTTGGCCTTGACAATGGCACACAACCTCACGTTGACTGGGGGAATTCGGAGCTTTACCCCAGTCTGCTTCTGGGGCTTACGCACCACTGTGGAGGAGAACTGTGGGTTCAGAGCGCTGAGGGAGAAACTTACCTCGACACCCCGCAGGGCATGCTGCGCGGTGTTGCCCTTCCCACCTCTGCCAGTGCGGTCCTCTTCAATGGCAAGACACAAATGCATGGAAGCTTGGCCAACGGTGCGTACTCATCGCATACACGGTGGCACAACACAAGAGTGTTACGGACGCCGACCTGGCGCTGCTTCTGGATGCAGGATTTGTGCCGCCGGAGTCCTGAGGCAGCTGACGTTGAGTAGGCTGTTTAGACTCAGACCTCCGCTGTATACTCGGAGTCTAGATCAGGGTGCGCAACCCAAGCCCCAGAGTAACCCAAACATTGGAGTTCTGTGATCAGGCCCTTCCTCTGAAATTATGACCATTCCTACGGCCTTCGCATGAGCACTGCACTGCAAGCTGGCACTTTATTGTGACCCCCGGCAGGCACCTGACCCATCCCACTAGGATTTGGTTTAGCTTGATCCCGATTGAATGTTGAATGTAAGCTGTTGGTTTTTACAGTAGGTGGCGCCACCCTCATGCGTGACTGCTGCGACACGCTGTGCGATGCAGATCAAATAGGCACATCAGCACTGTGTAAGTCTGACATTTGACGTCTGGCCTCTGTCCTTGCGTCGTTGCGTCTGTCATTGGCCCAGGTCATGGCGTTGTCCGGTGAGAACACCGCGGCTGGAGCAGAGGCAGGCGCAGCGCGTGATGGAGCTAGACGCCTTGGGAGGAGGGAGAGGCGACGTGCAGCTGCCACTCGAGAGGTTGCACACGCTGCGAAGTGTAGCACGCCGGGCTGTGAACGCTCTTTTCGAACTCGAAGACGCTTTCACAATCATTGCTGTTCACTCTGCACGGTGGGGAGCCACACAGCTCGATGTGACGAGCATTGGCGGCGANAGTGTAGCACGCCGGGCTGTGAACGCTCTTTTCGAACTCGAAGACGCTTTCACAATCATTGCTGTTCACTCTGCACGGTGGGGAGCCACACAGCTCGATGTGACGAGCATTGGCGGCGATTTCAGAGGGATGGAGCCAGGCGAAGGTTGTCCATATGTGCTTTTCGCACGTGTGGGCGACTCGCCGGGCTGACGCATGTTCATTGCTGCACGCTCTGCCAATGGTCTGGTGGGGCCAGGCATGCTACCGGGTGTGATGAGAGGCAACGGCATGCGCATGCATCGGCAGTATCGGACCCTTCTCGATTGAGTTCCACTGCTGCTGGAGATGTTCGAGCCGCAACTGCGGCCTCCTCTTCTGGACCTGCAGCGGCCGATCCCTCTACACAGATGCAGTTTTCGGTGATGGGTGCCGGAACGAGCCTTCGCTATGAAGATATGGGAACAATTTTGGTGGAAAGCAGTTCCTCNTCCTCTTCTGGACCTGCAGCGGCCGATCCCTCTACACAGATGCAGTTTTCGGTGATGGGTGCCGGAACGAGCCTTCGCTATGAAGATATGGGAACAATTTTGGTGGAAAGCAGTTCCTCTGAGTTTGAAGAAGGTGGAGCTGGTGAAGAGCACGACAACCACGGTGCCCTTTACGCTGATATGGAAGTTGACACCACTGCTGAAAGCGGCGAGCTGGCAAGCGGGGGTGGGCAAGCATTCTATGCCATGTGCAGCTACAGTGCTGCATCAGCTGCGGGGCCAGTCTTCAACCTCGATGCCCTCGATTAGTCCTTTTGTGTAGGTCGAAGCTAGGACCTTGGGATGCGCTAATACAGCGTAGCCGTCATCTGAACGGCCGGATGGAACATCTGTCCCACACTCTCGTGACACACAGACCTGTGTAACGCCGGCATGCATACTACGACTACTGCGACTGCTTCTACTACTACTTCTTCTACTACTACTACTACTATTACTACTATTCTAGTGCTACGACTACTAATACCAATACGAATACGAACCCTAATGCTAATGCTACGGCTAATGCTAATGCGTACTACGACGATGACGACGACTACTACTAGGCGCGCCCCCCGCCTACCAACCACCTCATCCAATGTACATCGGTATTTGCAGTACTTTCGTCATGTCGTAGTCCAATACCAACCACCGCTGTTGAGCGCTGTTGCTGCTTGAGGGGTGGTGGAGGGGCATGATAACGTACTTTTTAAGAGCACATCCGGCTTGCCCGAGTTGCGAGAGCGTAAGAGCACATCCATTTTTCTCCGTGTTTAGAGTACTTTCGTGATGTCGTAGTCCGATACCAGCGACGATGATGATGATGATGGATCTTTAGGCGCCAGGTGGTTGGTAGGCGGGGGGGTGGCTGCTACTACTACTACTACTACTGCTGCTACTGAGACTGCGGCCGGGACTGCTGCTGCTACTGCTACTTGGGCTACTTTGGCCATTTCCATTGTTACTATTACTACTACTGCTACTACTACTACTACTACTACTACCTACTACTACTACTACTGCTACCCCAGCATCCCAGCACCCCAGCACCCCCCCAACACCCCAACACTCCAACACCCCAACACCCCAACACCCCAGCACCCCCCAACACCCCAACACCCCAGCACCCCAGCACCCCAG
>BGNK01003378.1:0-27145 GCA_003297005.1 Symbiodinium sp. clade A Y106 | reverse complement strand
CAACCAGCCAACCAGCCAACCAGCCAACCAGCCAACCAGCCAACCAACCACCGCCACCGCCGCCGCCACCGCCACCACCACCACCACCACCACGGCGTGCCACTACAGGGGTCTTTTTTGCAGCTGTGCTTTATCGTTTGATGACCTTGTGCAGCAAAGGGTTCTGTGGCTGCAGCCTTCTGAAGTTCCAGAGCTTGGTTTCTCGAAGGCATTATGCGGTTGGGTGCTTCTTTCGGCATGTTGTTTTGCAACATCTCAGGCCCGCTTGTAGAGCACACAAACACCTTGGTCAGCCTGTTGATGGACATCCCCGAGGTTCGTTCAACGAACTCGTACCTGCGAAAGTTCAGAGCGCCCTCGTGACACGCTGAGCAGGCCAAAATCCAGGCTCGGATGCAGGGCATCACTGCTCTATCAGATGCACAATTTGCGATCTTCCCTGGCAGCCCAGAAAACGCGTCTGGGCGGCTTTGTTGAGACGAGCAGTCTGGACATGACAAGTACTCGTACACCGAAAAATCCGCTGAAGCAATCAAGGATGACGCCAGATACATCCGGCATGTGGACAACGAAGATGGTTGCAACGGTAGCTTCATGGCTACACTACTGTTTGCAAAATAAGAAGGTCTGCCTTGTTTGATTGTTTGTTTGTGCAAGTCAGGACTGCTGACATGCACCTTTTACTTGAATGAAGACTGGGATGCGGAGCACGATGGTGGCGAGATCAGATTGTATGGGACTTGGCGCTCTTTGATAGTGATAGTGTTTCTCTTATTTACAGAGTTGAACACATGAGGTTCGAGGAGGATCAGAAGCAAATCAAAGTCGACGTGGCGCCAGTAATGAACCGTGCCGTGTCGCAACATCTGTCTGTCAGCTCTGAATGAGTATGCTGGTCCGCCCGATTGGAGCAAACAGCTGCAGAAATGGCATAGACATGCAGAGGCTTGGTTGCTTTCTTCAGCGATTCGTCTGTGCCTCATGAAGTACGAAGGAGCCGGCGCCAGCAGCTCAGGTCTTGGCCTAGTTCCTTCATAAGAGATGAGTCTGTGCTCCTCCTGTACCAAGGTGACAGGTGTGCGATCACGACCTGGTACATCAACGAGGTTGGCACGTCGCGGGTTCTGCACGGATCGAAGATGTTTAACGGATCCTACACTTCAATACTCAAGGAGCTGCACCTGGCATACCACCAGGCTGAGGAGGAGGGGCAGTAACCCTGCCATCATGAATTCGCAGCATTCTGAAAGGCAGTTTGTTCGAGCGAACTTAGATGCCTGCTTGACTTTGACTGTCCTGGCCAAAGACTGCCGGATGTCCAGAGGCTTGCTGCATGCATGGGCCGCGTGTTAAAAGAACTGCTTTGAAGCTGCATCGGCCTGCGCGCTTGGAGCTGTGCACTGGGAGTTGCATAAGGCGGGCAGTTTTAGCCGAGTTGGCGGAGCCGGGCTGCGAACTCAGCGGCAACAGCAACAGGCCCGACACTTGCGATATGGGGAGTCTGAGTGCGCGACACGCAGTGATGCTGCGATGAGCTTTCTGCATGAATGATCATCCACCGCTAGCTGCACAGCTTCAGAACCTAAAAGCTTTGCCAACCGTTGCCGACGGATTTATCTGTTGGCTGCGTTCTACATATTTTATCCACGGCTTGGAGCATGGCGTGGCTCAGCTGCATCGCATTCATAACATGTCCTGGATCGCGAAATAAGGAATGCAGCAATCCACTCAAGCTGAGGCGATTGCATCGCTGGCCGCTGGTTTTGGTCAGCAGGAAGCTTTGTATCTCAGATCTGCGAGCCACATGACTCAGTCCGAGCATCCGGCCCTACCACTCAGGTTCGCTTTGGCTTCAGGGAGTTCATGCAGGTGTTTCGATAGAATTGAGAATCGGAGGCTGTCGACATGAGCTAAAGCATTGACATGCAGGCAGTGACACCGTGCTCCTGCGGCAACAAGCCGGCATCCCGGTGTTTCCAGATGCCCCCAGCTGCAACACGCAGTATACTCCGAACCGATCGGAGATGGCGAGGGGGGTTCTAAGTGGTTCATGCATAGCTGTCTTAGCAGTGGTGCCCTTTTTCAATTCGAGCCGGGACTGGCCGCGTAGGAGGTTTACTTGACTGGAAGCAGCACGGATCCAAGCAAGGTGTCTGAGCAGAGCCCTTCGGCTCGTCGAGAGTTGATACGAAAAGAGGCTCGAAGAGAGCCTTGGCTGCGAGAGCACCGCTTTTGCTTCGGGTTGTTTGGATTGGGGAGAAGGAATGTCGGAGTTGTCATTACTTCAAAGTCAGCTCTGGGTCGATGTAGCTAGTGCTGGCGTGATCTATCGTGAATCATCTTGGCATCATGGTTTCTGTTGAGGTGCGTATTTCGGCCGTGAAGTGAACCTGTGGTTGTCTCGTTGCATACTTCCGCTGCCGGGTTTCTTTTCGCGGAATCATACAGAGTCCGATTTCAATCGATCGCATGTTCACCTGATTGCAGGAGACCCACAAGTCTGCTAGTGCATCTGGGCTGCATGAGAGACAAGGAATCTCAAAGGAGTCAGTTGTGCCAGCTTCGTCATGGCAGGTGCCTCTGTCCTTTCAGCAGCCGCTGGGTGGCGACGGCAGATGCATCATTTCCGCTCCCCCAGCCAAGCTACATCAGCCCCCATCCGGCTTGACCCACCCTAGGTACAGATTCTCGGTTCTGCGGACGCGAGAAGGCAGCGGCCATGAGCACGACCACGCACTCGTCGTCTGGTGCATGTCTTTCTTTCAGGTGCCACAAGCTCCCGCATCTCGGAGTTGATGCTAGCAGACGCCACTGCGCAGGTGGAAGCAATTCAGTCAGAGCACACGTGGGGCATATCTGTCCTCTGCAAAACAGGCGATGGCCTTGAAGGATCCTAGAATTGTGTCCGAAGTAGCCATTGGGAGTGTGCCCCGGCCGCACAGGTATACACCACAATCCGAAAAAGCAGAGACAGCATGTGCAACAACTGCATGAGGACATGTCTGGCGACAAAGCTAGCATGGATGACCCGCTGAAGTGCATGGACGATGACACCTCAACCAGTGCCTGGCCCAGTTTTGATGGATGTGAGTGGTTCCCGTGTTGTTTTAAATCGAGGTTTGCTGCTCTCGTCGGGGCAGTATGTTATAGTCAAAATTCGACCGGGAGTATTGGTGGGTGGCTTCGGCTTCAAGACGTCCGGTGAAAAGGACTGGCGATGTGGTTGTCTGGAGAGAAGGGAAGCTTGCGGTTGGATGCGCGATGCGAGGAGACACGTGGAACCGATCCAGTAGATTTCCAGCTTGAAGGCTCAATGGATGGGAGCGATTGGTATATGCTGAACACAAAGGCCCGCCCTTCGACGTTTGCTACGATTCATCTGATGTCCAGCATGAGAGGTGGGCTATGCAACGCCAGAAGAGCGATCGATCTTGGTCGGACCCTTCATCGTCTCAAGGCCTTTTTTTTCCAGATCAGCGTTTGGAAGGGGGGGCTGTTGTTTGGGCAATGGGAACACGCTTGCGGCACACGCTTTGCGCACTGTTCGGAGGTTGTCGGCCCTGGCCCTGCTCGGCAACCGCACTCTCCCGGAAGCAGCCGTGGCGGCGCCTGCGGAAGCGCCTGCGGCCGCCTCCAAGAACTCGAAGCCCTTCGAAGTACCATCGGCGAACCCGTCCGTGCCGATGCCAGCTCCTGTCAGTACGACTAGTTTGGACGGTGCCGGAGCGGACATGCCGGATACACACAGCAAGGTGGCCCAGGCGGTCCTGAGAGCCTCGAAAGCGAACGGCTTGGACAATGCTGCGACTGCAGCAACTGCTGCAGCTGTTTCTGCCGCAAGTGATGCATTGGCACCAGCCGGCTCACAGCCAGAATCTTTGAGCAAAGTGGCAGAGGCCGCTGCGGCCATGGGCTTGACTGATGCTCAGGCACGGTCCGCGCATGGTCCGCGCATTTGCGGCTTGGGGTGGGGAGGTTCACGGCTAGTCACATGTATACATGAAGAAAGTATTATCTCGAACTTGCGGCCCTCCCTCAGGTTGCCAGCGTCTCCTCTGCTTTCAGATCTGTCCATCCCGACCACTGGGACACTATTCTCAACGCTTGGACGGCAGCAGCGACGGCTTCTGCCAAAGCAGCTTCAAACTCCGTTGCGTCTACACCTGAAGCCAAAGTGGCGGCCGTTGTGGCAGCGACTGGAGATGCAGGCTTTACTGTTCAACAGCAGGCGGCTGCCGCTGCAGTGGCTGGGCAGTGAAGTAGAGACCGTGACTTGTGTAGCTGGTGGCCGATGCCAACGGAATGCTTAGAACTTATGGTGGGCCCAATTAATCAATCGAGCTGTGTCTGTCCGACTTAACATGGGAAAAGTCAGAAAGTGCCACATGACAAGGCTGACTAAGCTTAGTGCTTCAAGGTATGTCAGCACAAGAGACAGCCGACATAGAAAAGTCATGACCTTTTCTCTTCTGTTTTTTGTGACTCTTTGCTTGCTTCCCGTGGGGACGTCGGTCGGCCTGCTTTGGCCATTGCAGGGCACCTGAGCGAGCACCGACTGAGAACCTGCAGCGGTTTGTTATGAAGTCAATGTGAGCTTCGCCAGCGCCTTTTGCCAGGATGGATGCCGGAAAGGAGCAAGACCTACAGACGACAACGGAGCTCCCAACCAGTCTCAGGTAGATCAGGCAGGTTATTTCATCGCCATCGGCGCTGATCATGCGCATGCGATGCCCAAAGCAAGCCTGCACACCTGGACCCTGGCCTTTACTGTTGCCGAGACGGTTTCGCTGAATCCAACGAGGATGTGCACGACTTGGCACTGCAACTTCCAGAACGCGTGAGAGAGCGAAGGGAGAGAGAGGATCTCTCTTGCGCGCAGGCTCGCGACCCCTTCCGGCTGTGCGGAAGAAGAGAGAGATCCAACTAAGCACCGAGACATGCCGCGGGAAACATATGTCCGTGAGGGTGTGCATTCACTATTACTCGTCATGGAATACTTTATGGCTGCAGCCTACATAGTGGACTACACTAGGCAGCGGTCTCGTCGTCGCTACATTGCGTACGTTCAGCTCACTACTTTTGCTGAGCCTGAATGGACACTCGGTCAAGCTTTAGGGCGAAAAGTCGAGGAAAGCGCTGTACCAGCAGCCCTACAAGGGCTGCAGGGCACAACGACGGCTTCACCCGCAAGCGTGGTGGGTCAGGCGTTGGCAGGCACCCACTTGCCTAGGGCCTAGAGCACACTGCAGCGCAGCATGATCCACTGCTCTTGCATCGCGGTGAAGGTGCAGACATCCCGCCTGAAGACAAGGCCGCCGTTGTGGATGCGGCTTCCGAGGAGACCCTGGAAAACCAGCCGCCAAGCAGCACTTCTGGCACAGACGCAATTACTTGTACCAGCAGGAAGCCTTCGCATGCTTGAGGAAAGCAGTGGCAGACGTGCTGTCGGCTGCCGGGATGTTACCCACGACAACCGAGCAACCGGAAACTGCAGCTTGGTTTGCAAGGATATCGAAGGCAGCTTGCACACATCATGAGCACAGCACATGCATGCACATGCATTTTTCGTATATGCAGCTGCATTTCAGGTACTAGCGGGTTTGAAATCGGGTAGAAAACATTAAGAAGTCCATACCCTCGTAGAAGGATCTTTGCAAGATCCCTTTGGCTTAGCATGTTCCACGAAGAGCCAGCATCAAGACTTACTCGAAATGGAAGCTCAGCCTTCGGCCATGTGAACACAGTCTTTCGAGATAGCCCCTGCAAACAGGGCAAAAGCAGGCTCGATTTAGGAATTGGACATCGCCGACCATCCAGGGAACCAGTTCATTTTGGAGTGTAGTTTGCCAACACCTGCACGAAACTGAAACTACAACATGGCACCTTGTCACGAACATAGCTGTCTCTACGTTGCACGAGGCACGGTCAGAAGTGAAACCGCATTCGTCATCACAACATCAGCGTGCGAGCAAACCCACAACATGCAACACTGAGCACAAAATCCATGATATCTGCAACGGCCACAATGTTGCACAAGATGTCTCGTGCTGTATAAACATCCAAATCCGTGTGCAAGGGCAAGGCACTGGGCGCGGAATCGTCGCGAGTGAGGCACATTGAGGCACCACACGGCTGCGATCCTGCAGAATCTGGACAAAATCGGACCACCATGCTTGTAAACGACCGGCAAGCGGTCAGTACACCGCAAAAGGATTGAATAAAGCAAGTTGGTATGCCGAGTCACGAAACCGTGCACATGACATCACCAAGACATCGCCAGTTCAGGGCAGATCCGATCAGTACGAGAGCTCGAGCATCATCTCACCTAACCATGTGTCAGGAAGGGACAAGTGTGCCAACAGCCCAGCTTCTTTCATTGCCATGCCGTGGCAGCATCAGCAAAGGGCGACCCCACTGAAACATGCTACATTCATACCCTGGAAATGGCGGGACGCCAAGACAAACCGATGGCTGTCTTCCGCTCACCTCGTGCTCATCACGCCCGTTCAAAATTTCGTCACACAGAACTGTCGAGCATCGCACCATGGACATGCACCGGACCTAGTGGCAACTGCTAGACAGTGCCGGGGGCCAGCCTAACCGCATCCTGTGCCGGCGCTTTCGGTCCTCGGGAGGGGTTTCCAGTCCATGTGCCTTTCTGGTTTCCAAGTGGCAAGTAAAGCTGACGGGATGCACGCTTGCGGCCCTGGGTTGTGGACCCAACACCGTTGCCGTGGCGAGAGGTGGCCCGACAGTGCGGTTCAAAGTGGTCTTGTCAGCGAAACGCAATCCCGAGGGCTACGAAATTTCTACGTAGCCATCGGTTCATCGTTGCGTTTGGAGGATTGCTGTGCTTTGAGCTCAAGATGCTCATAGGTTTACCTACATATGCGGTGCTTCTGCTGCCTCTTCTTGTACACTCCTGGGTACTCTTACGTACATGAAGTTCAGCGAATGAGACGAGCCTCATAATGTAGCAATCACATGCTTCCATGTCAGTGGCAAATCCCGAGGTCGATCTCAACGACCCCAATGTTAGGCTGGTCATGGATGCAGTGTCACAGAAGCTGGCGGATGTGCCCGTGAGCAAAGCACAGAAGGAGCCTCGCCTCCGTTGAACCGGTACGCACGGCGAATTTTGTTTGTCTGGCTTTGCTGAAGCAGAGTCTATAAAAGTTTCTCACAACACGAGGCCCGGATAGTCAATGCCGCTGCAGATGCACTAGCGAAAGCCAGCACAACACCATTCGATGCTTGGTCGAAGCTGCTGCAAAGCCGTAGCCGTAGCCTTTGTGATGATTGATCGCTTCGCCAACCCAAAATGACGCAACATGACAGTGTCCTTCGCCTATGGAGGATGGCGTTGGAATGGTGGTCCGAGCCGCGCAGGAAGCTGGCTTGACTGACAGCCAGGTGTTGAAGAGACTTGTCTGGAATTGATGGCATCTGCAGCGGCTTGTTGCTGCCAGCATGAGATTCAAAGCTTCGGATGGAAACCCAGGATCGCTGCAGAAGCACCACAACTTTCTGCGGATCAGCAAGTGTCTGTAGCAACTGCTCTGGATGCTGCCGGTGACCTTCGGCCATATCTGTCAAGCAAGGTGCAGGGCATAGACGACGGTCTGGCAGCCAAGGATGGAGTCGAAAAGGTGATGGGACAGACTATGCCTAAGCCAGCGGAGAAGGTTGCAGCAGTGGCTTGCTGGCAGGTCTTGTTTTGCCAAACGAGCGAACCACAAGTCAAAAGGGCAGCAGACAGTCCGCACCATGTTTGCTTTTTCATGCGAGGTGGTCAAAGCCGAAGCCGCAGCTGGAATGACTGATGGCGAGCAAGCAGATTCTGCTGCAATTGCAGTTCCTGGATCTGCAATGCAGCAAGGCCCTTTCTTCTTTTCCTGCCTTCTGGGACAGACAAGAGGTTGCAGCAGCCGCTGCGGCATCCCAGCGCGTGGACAGCGCAGAAGGAGAAGCTGGCATCTTCAAAGAAATTGTGTCCTGCCATGGATAGCTGTGTGCCATGCGCGGAGCATATACCTGCACACGTACAAATCTCGATTGCAGACACTGGAACACCCAAGCAGTTTGCATCCGGCCGATCGTGGCTTTGCACACGGTTGGGAAGTGTTAGGTTGTACGAGGGAATTAAACTCTCATTCTTGCTTGGTCAAAGCTGTATGTAGCCTTGCAACCAGTACCACGACTCGCAGCCTGCCGAGAATTTCGCTGGAGAGTTTTCCACCCTAACAACTGCCTGATGCTGTCTGTTTTGAGGTTGCTGCTGGCATTAAGGCCTCTCAGCTCGTTCAGTCCGGTTGCATGAAATGAACGGTTTGATTCGTTGTTTTGGCCATCCCGCGGAATGCTGGCACTATGCAAGACATTCTGGCAGTGTTACGGTGTGAGAACCGCAAGTGACTTCTCCGGCAGTTCGCGTTTCTTCAAAAGTATTCTATGCCTGTCCAGGCAATTCGAAGGGTCCTGGAGAAGTTTTCTACACTTCGTGTGTGGGTCGACAAGGTCTTTGGTTTAAAGTCTCCGGATGTCCGAGGCTCAGCTCAGCCAGGAGCAGGTGGAGTCGATTCTGTCGGTCGTGGCTCCGATGCCTCCGGAAGACCAGGCCCAGCATCAGCTTTGCTTCTTTCCTTCACATGCAAAGCGCAATTCCACTGTGACAACTAGCCTGGCAAGCTCTTGCGGGCACTTAGGTGGCTGTTAAAGAGCACCTGGAAGCGTTGGATGTGCCGCCTGTGCAAGTCGTGCCGCTGCAGCACATAGCATTCAGTTGCCGAGCGATACGCTGTGCAACTTGTTGAAGGTGCCCTTCGATGTAACGTCCTTGCCACCAGTGCCGTTGGATGGTTTACCAGCTGACAGTGCGCCATTCCTTCCACAGACTGATGTGGGCCGCATGCCGTCCACTTCCACCGTGCCTGAAGCGATTGCGCATTCGAGCGGGTCAGCATCACAATTCGTGCCAGGGGCCCAGTAGCAGAGCGAATATTTAAGTCTTAGGCACGGAGTGGCTTCGAGGTTCGGTGTTGTCCCGTCACCGACAAGTTCTCGCGCAAGCTACAAGGACTGTGCCTCCGTTGTGTGGCTTTGTCAGATCTCCTCGCGGACCCACCGTCAGGACCAGACGGGTGTTCCACCCAAGGGTTTCATGTTCCAGGTAGCCCTCAACAGCCAGGGCAGCTCAGCTCAGCTAGCGTCGGATCAGGCGATGTTTCGCAGTCATGTGCACCAAGGGGTGATGGAGTTCCTGCGCGGGAAGACAGGCTGGGTGGGTGACCCCCACGAGCTGAGCATAGTCGCTCGGCCTTGTTCAGGCTTGTCTCGCAGAGGTGAAACGGTAACGTTAATGCTGCCCTGAGGCACTTGGTCGATTTCGTTTTGACTGGCCAATGACCAGCTGTTCAGATGAAGAGATGCTGGCATCAATTTGGGAATCTTTGGGAGTGATAGACTGATAGACAGCATCGCAGTGTATGGCCAGGCTTGTGCAAGCAAGGAGTGGTTTCACAGATTTTCAATCTGTCACCTTTTACAATGCTACCTTTGCCAACCCTGGTGATGAGTGTGGCACACTTGTGGCCACCACTGTGGATGTTGCTGGCGCCGTTCGATTTCCGCGTGCAGGCCTGCTGCTGGGGCAGTTGTTTCTGCATGGCTTTTTTGCTTCCAACGTCGCGGTGTACCGCGTATTCCAGTGGATTCGTTTGCCGGCCATGCGAGACTACTCAACGTTATTTGAGTTCAGATCTTGAAGTTTTCAAGTTTTCCCGGCACGCTCCTGCGCTGCCCGCAGCTTTCCAGAAGCAAGGCTGTTTGCTGCAACGTTGGAGGCGTCGCAGCAGCTGTGCAGGCTTGAGCTGCTGCGACAGCTGAGGTGACACGAGCTTGTTCTGGCTTGCTGGCCAGCCGCTTGCTAAGCATGGTCCAGCCGAGCCAAATTCGGGACAAAGTACTCGTAGATAGAGTCTGCCATGCGACATGCCAGTTTGCAAGCCATGAGAAACTGCCAAGGTTTGGGACGAAGTATCCTCTCACGGGCGGTGACCAGGTGATGTTTTCCCTCCTGGACCTTGTGATCGTGGCCTCGGCAGCCACTGGCGAAAAGGCCAGGGCTGAGTAGCGCGCTGCACCATTGGCCCCGAAACAGCTCAAGGTAGTGCAGAGGGCGAGCGTCGAGCGTCCGCTGTGAGGTTGAATACAGCATATGCGGAGATCCAACATTGGCCACTTACGTGGGCTGCCCTGAGCAGCCGATGGGATCTGCACTTCAGACTTCAGCATTTTCATAGCCAGGGCAGCATCAAGCCAGTACATGACGTGCAGACATTGTAATCTCAGTGTGGAGCCCGCGCTAAGGAGCATGCTGAAGATAAAGTATCCGGAGAACAATCTTGGACAGGGAGTCAAGATTTGTTCAGGCTTTGAAGTTCAACCAAATCTTTCTGGCGGCTGGAGTGGTCAATAGCTGCCCGTCAGGTCAGGCCCATTTTCACGAGTACAGGCTCGAAAACTGCTTCACAGCTGCTTTCCCCGCACGATGCACTGCGTTTTGGATATCAATAGTATCGCTGCCAAAGCCTGCGCCTTCTTCATACACTGCCGAGGTTTAGCTGCAGACGTAGATTCTCAATGATGCCTGGTCTGTGTGCAGACAGCTTGTACTGAGCGATATGTGGCGAGATAAACGGTGCGTTTGGATCTTGCTGTCGTGACTAATGGGGAGCACAAGTTCTGCAGACCATTGCAGCTGCACAAAAAAGTGTGCGTGCATTCCGCAACCTACGAGGACAGCATGAGTTTCAGGTCCGCCACAGCTTCCAGGCGGTCTGCGGAGGACTCTCGACACGAAGATGCCGAGGCTCCGCACTCGACTCTACTTTGGCTTTGATCCTATGACGCACTTCCCTTAAAACCTTGACAGTCCTGTATCTAGCCTTCAGCTCTTTTCCTTTGCCACCATAGCTGTGAACGTCTTTTCTTGACATTGCGAGTTTTTTTGTGCCTTTGTTTTGGACTGGGTGGGTGTACCCTGGTGCCGCACCAGCTTCCTGGCTTCTCCGCATTTTCTTACAGGCAATGCATGGGGCGCCGCATGCATCTGATGAGCACGAAAGAGCGCACGTTCGATGTCAGGGGATGGTGCTCAGCACGAGTCCACGATACCCAGGATGCTGTCCAAGATTTGTCCAAGATTCTCGAAATTATTCGTGGAGGAACTGCTCAGCAACGTTGCACCGAAGAGAATCCGGTGCAAGGGATGTTATCACTGACATTGCTACTTGATCGGACGTCGTTTCGGATAGCTCTGCAAACAACAAGCATCTTGAAGTGCTGAACTTGCACTCGCTACTGGACTGTCATGTGAAACTACAGGACGTGGTTTTGGCAAGAGAAGCTGTAAAGTGGCTGCGGGGCTCTCAGGCTGCCCGAGCCGTGTTGCGAAGATTCGTAGATTGTTCTGCAAGGCTGCAGAAGATCTACCGACGATGTGACAACAGCAAGCTGGACAAGGCAGCACGTGAAGCTCGATACTGCTGTCAAGTCAAGTTGGTTGTGTTCCTTTAGGTACCCGAATTGATGACGCGATGCGAGGGCAAGGAGGTGCTGTCTAGCAGCGCTGTGAAACACCACCGCTATCATCACCTCCATGCTTGTCTTTTGGTTTGAAGGTTTTATTGCTGCATTCGGCTCTGCTGAAGTACGTTCCAATGCCGTGCACCGGATGCAAGAGATGTTTCGAGCAAGCTGAGCCAGAGTTGTCCTCTGTTTGTCAGGCGCGATGAGGAGATAGACTGCCCTGGCGCTCGGAGTCAGAGTCAACTTCACTTCGTTCTGCCACCACGGACCTACGAGGCTTCGGGCAAACTCTAGAAGACAAGGCCGACCTGTTGCAGGACAGACTGAAT
This sequence comes from Symbiodinium sp. clade A Y106, assembly GCA_003297005.1. NCBI lineage: Eukaryota > Dinophyceae > Suessiales > Symbiodiniaceae > Symbiodinium > Symbiodinium sp. clade A. The sequence continues at coordinate 15,227 of BGNK01003378.1, read as the reverse complement.
TAAGCGTCCGGGTGTCGCAAGCCAGGGTAAGCCAAAAGCCAAGCGCCAGGAGTTGCTCATGGGACTTGCAGACCACTTTTCAGTCGATGCCCCTGCTGTGGTCTCCGCCTGAGACCTGAGCCTTGAGCTGAGCTGAGCCTCAGACTGCCTCAGACGTGTCAGCTCACAGGATCTCAGCAACCTGGGCACCTCTTTCCTACAGGAGCTGTGCGCCACACGCTTTGTTTCCATGCCAGACACCTGCAAAGCATCGAGGTACCAGATGCTGAGCCACGTCAAGGACTCCTCCATTGGAAGCATCTCTATCCCCGTGCTTCATGGCATCATGGCATGCGGCCTTTACGTGCCGAAACAGGGTCTTGCTCAGCTTCTCTTCGGTCTGATGCTGAAGTTGTGCGTTGTTCTGACAGAATTTTCACTGTGCGGTACCTGCCGTGGCAACTTGTTGTATACCGTATACCTGTACACTTCAGGAGACCGACGGATGCTGACAGTTAGATAAGATCTGGCAAGTGACAAAATTCTGCGTGGCCAAACCGGGGCTCGAGGTGTTTTGCCGATTAAGTGTGAAGCGAGTGTCAAGAGGACCGCACTTTCTTGTGGTGCGCTTTCGCAGGATTTCGCAAGGTACATTCAAGGTGCTCCAAGTGCGGATATCCGTTCAGACTGTTTAGACGACATCCATGTCTGCCATGGGCGCGGGCCCGGGTCCAGACCGCTGGAAAGAGCCGCCCGGCCGATGAGCTTGCGATGTCATTGTGATCACGATTGTGACGTGAGACGCTGCCGAGGCTGGAGATCAAGCTCACGGAAGTCTGCCAGCAGCACCAGGAAAGCATCCAGAGGTGCTTCGCAGACTTCGTGCAGCAGGCACACTTCTCTCTGATACTGGTGTCCGCGGATATTGCCTCCGTAAGAGAGAACGCGACAATCTTCACATGCTGCAGGCGCCAGCTGTGGTAAGCACCTGGCTGAGTGGATCTTTTGCATGAGCCGGAGTACTTTTTGTCATACGTGTACATCCTATGGTCTTCAGTTAGGTCCTTTGACACTGGTCGAGAGCAAGTTGGCGGATGCAGTGCCGAACCCCCCATTGGCTCGAGCTCCAAGCCGCCAAAGCCGGCTTCCTCCAATCGATGCTGTCATGAGCCCTTCTGGCAAGACCGCACGATTTACAGAGATCAGCGATGCCCCGCTGCCCCCTACTGCCTTGCCCCCAACGTTGCCTCCACCCCGCTCACTGCAAACTGACACAAAGTCTGCCGAACCAGAGACGGCATCCCATACAGACCTCCTGGAAGGCCCAGGAGGAGCAGTTCAATGTGGCACGAAGCCTGTAGAAGCACCAACCGCGTTGCCAATCGACGCCTTGGAAGGCGGAGCACAAGAAGTGCAAACTGACACGAAGGCTGCGGAACCAGCCACGGCAACGCCAATCGACCCTGTGGAAGGTCCAGGAGCAGCAGGACATCTACACAAGCCAGTTGCATCCAGCTGAATGTGGAAAGTAATACGCCTTTGTCCTTTTTGTCCAGGACCGGCTGATGTGGCACCCGACGAGCCTGCCAAGCAGACCTCAGATTCGCCACCTGCAAAGAAAGGCACGGGTTGCAATGACTCTTAGCTTCGAAAAACTGTTTACGCCTGCCAGGATCTACACTGCACAGCTCAAGGAGGAGAAGTGCGCAGTTGCCGGCCGAAGACTTGCCTGAAATTGAAGAGGGTCAACCTCTGGGCGATCCAGGACGCTTTTACACCGACGCTGCTATGTTATCGAGTTATCGGGGTCTTGCGGACTGTGAGGACCCTCGGCGGCGACCGGGTCCTGCAGCACAGATCTGGCACACCATGTGAAGCTGAGTAATTCCAAGGCTGTGCCACATACCGCAGAACTTTGGAGCGTGTTGTGTCGGCTCCCGACATACCAGAAATGGGCATCGGTCGATATGCAGGAATGGTCCAACGACGGTGAGCCTCCCAATGATTTGCCAGGCTGGCTGTCAGTGGATCTTCGAAGTCATTAGTGAGACGTTGTCATGGTGCAACTCGTCATTTTGAGAGGCATTCCGGATGGGATGGTCAGAACCCCACAACTGCAGTCACTGCATACACTGCAGTCTGGAGACTCCGAGGGCATTGGGATGTCAGGCCGCAACAGGAGCAACCCTGCCCTTCGAAAGTCCAATTTTATCGCTCATGAAAACCGACGGAAAGTTTTCGAGAAGCAGAGTAAGATTCAGCGCCTGACGGAATCTCCTGCTTTTGAGTCAGTCAGTGGGTTCCTCATCCTCCTCAACTGTTTATTCGTGGCATGGCAAACGCAAGCCAAAGCCTTGGATGACGAGTTTCGCGCCAAAGCAGGCCTCGAGTTGCAGCTCTGCTTGCATTGGGCAAATTCGACGCAAGTCAGCATCGCTGTGCAATGTCTGTGGCTTTCAGTAGCCGTGCCTGAGCCAAGGGTCGTCTCGGAACCATTCGAATTCACAGTTCTTCAAGGCATCTTCCTGGTATGCTTTTCCGCCGCACCTTGGTTCAAGCGGGCATGGTGCTTTTGGGCTGGTTTCTGCTTTATTGACTCGCTGAGGAGCTCGGGCTTCGGTTCATGGCGGACAAATGGTATCTCTTCAACTGCTCTAATCCGAATGCCTTTTGGAATTGGAACCTTGGTAAGAACTCTACCAGAGCCGGGCATGTTTTTTTTTTTTATTTTTCTGGCTGATTTCTGAGTGGTCGGATCGTTCAAAATCGGCAAAGAGTTCGGAACGAGTCTTTGCCACCGTCTCGGCTGAGAAAGGGCACGTGCTGCAATTGCAAGGTTGGATCTCTTGGTGGTTACTTTTGACTTGGATCCTTGGCTGTACAGCATGTGATACATCGACACTGCAAAGTGCCAAGTGCCATGAGTTGAGATTCCCAGTCGTGATGTTTAGACTTCTTTTGTCCAGCTCTGTCATTGTCGGTGTCATCATCTTTCAGAATCTTATTTGTGAGGTGAGCATCTTCCTCGAAGTCTGGGTTCAATTCAGCCTCCTGCGGGTAATACGCGTTATCCGGGTCATCCGTGTGGCCAAGATGATTCGCGCTGCTTCGCTGAATTCAAATTCAGAGCCCAGTCGACGACTCGCCGGGTCTTCAGCAAGAGTTGCATGCTGCAGCGGGCGGTCGGGCTCAAAGCAAGGACGACACCAATAGGATATCACTTGGAAACGTGACTGACTGTTTCGCGATGGAGGCATTTATGCATCTGCAGTCTTCTGGCTTGCAGCCTCCAGCTCCGCGCGTTTCGCAGACACGGCAGTCTTCTGCGGCGCCACGTCTGCGTGCGACAGCAGCAATGCTGGCTGCTGGTGGCCTTGTCAGTGCTGGCTTGCTACCAGCCGTACATCAAGTTCAGCATGGAAGGAGGAGACTGGTCAAGCGAGTGACCGGTGATGACGTCCAGTGGCTGCCACAAGAGGCGAGCTTGGAATCAGAAGGCGAGGTTCAGATACCTCTGCTTTTGGTGGAAGACGTCTACTTGCCAGGTGCACCCGTAGCTCTGCCAGTTGCCGACATGTCCACGAAAAAGCTCTATGATTCCTTGCTGGCTCCTGGGCTTGACGGTTTGGTTTCTGCTTAAGCTTAGCAGCTTAGCAGTGACACGCAGATGGCATTTTTCTCGGGCGGGTGGTCCTCCCTGAAGGCAGCTGGTGGCCGTTACCTAGGCGCAGTTCTGTACAACAAAGAGCAGAACCAGACAGCGGCGTATGCCACGCTGCTGTATCTGGAGGACTTGGTGGAGTCACGGCAAGGGTATTTGGCATTGCACTTCGCAGCTCTGCATATTGGAGAGATGCCTTCTGTTCCATACGTCAGATGGTTTCAGAGCGAAATGTCTCAAGAGCTTGCTGTTTCCGTTTCATGTGTCAGCTTTCGGGACAGTTAATGGGGTGCACGGCAAGCGACGAACTCCCTGAGTTGCGAGAGTGCAGGCAGTCGGAAGGGCTCGGCTTCGCCGCTGTCTTCCAGTCGATGACTTTTTGCGGGCAGAGGCTGACCTGCTTTGGGATGAAAGCGAGGAAGCACTGAACTGTGCTGATGCGCTGTCAGAAGAGCTTTCTGAGCTGGAGAGGCTGCAACAGCAGCACGGATCGCAGGGAGACGGTTTGAGATCGGCATTGATCCTGGAACCACCTTTGCCACCGCCTGTCCAAGCTGTTCAGGGTTTGTGGCGTGCCAAGAGCGGGGTACGGATCCGAATACATGGCATGGAAGTTCAAGATCTAGGAAAGTTGGAAGTTCAAAGCAACAGCCAGCTTGCGGTGCAGCTCGGTTCCAAGCCTTTTTCAGCTACTTTAACGTGTGGAGCCGATGAGACAGTGGATGTCTTGACCTGGGATGACGGTGACGTCTGGCGCAGGTTGGCAGCACCTCCTCCGACGAGAACGTCACGGTCGGCGGCCTCGATTTGGCAAGCTGCCCGGCGTTGGCGCACGCTGGGCACCTGGCGTGCCGAAGCGCGCCGTGGGGAGGCGCGCTGGAGCTCGGCCACGGAGTTGGCAAAGTCGAGGAAGGCGAGGGTTTGGGATCCGCAGAGCGACGATCAAAGCGGAGCGACGGCCTGGGCTTCGGCAGCAGAGAAGGCAGATAGCGTAACACGTGCCGAGCTCTGGGAAGAGGTGCTTCGGCCCTGCCAGCGGCTTCTGCAGGCCCCGTCGACTTCGGCCAGGGTTGAAGTTTTTAGAGATATGCTTCGAGCCGCGATTACGCGCCTCCAGCTCAATTTGGCACTTGGCAGCTAGGCCGAGCGAAATGGCATGGGCTGTGCTGCATCTGCATTGCTGGCTCATTGATTATTTTCGTTGCATGCTTTCGGAGCAGCACATGTTCCAGAAAGCAGGCAGTGTCAGAGTGCCACTGCTTGTCACCATCTGAGGTCATGAGAACCTTCCAGGAGCTTAGGCTTCTAATGCACTCCATTATCAGCTGCATTCGATCCCTGATCTGGGTCGTGGCAGTTCTGTGCCTGATGCTGGGCATGTTCTCCGTCATGTTCACATCTGCAGTTGGGTCTACTTTGGACACAGCAGTGCAACGACGGGACCCTGCAAACAGTGTGCTGATTGAACATTTTGGCACGTTGGACCGCTCAACCATCAATCTCTACATGGCCATGACCGGTGGCACCGACTGGTACCGTGACTTCATGGTGTAGCACAGGAGGCAGCTGCACGATACTCGAGCTGTCGCTGTTGCGGACTCGTGAAGTGTCTATGCTGTCCGAGGTCGGTGCAGTATGATGTGCCTAGACTTCATGGTGTAGCAAAGCTGGTTCTTCTTCGAGTAGCTGCACCATGCTGGTTCTCTCGCTGTTGCACACTGGTGAAGTGTCTATGCTGTCTGAGGCCATGCGCCCTCTTCCTGGCATCTACATGGCATTATTCCTCTTATACATCACATTCAGCATCTATGCCCTGGCAAATGTTGTCACAGGCACCAGCAGTGTCAAAGAAATTGCAGTGTGCTCTTGGGTCGCGTTGGTTCACATGTTCACATTTGCCAGGTATCTTCCTTGAAAATGCTCGCAACTCTGGCAAGAGAGACCGGGAGCATGTGATCGCAGAAGAGCTGCAGACCAAAACGCAGTTCCTTCATGAACTTCAGAGAGTATTTGATGTACCTCGGCAGGTGATTTCGAACTCGCAGCATTTGACGGGATAGTTGGCTCGTGACCCGATCAAAGCACAAGCTTGAGGAAATGGATGCCAACGACAGCGGGACCATTAGCAAAGAGGAGTTCGAAAGCACACTTCAAGATGAACGTGTGCAGGCCTATTTCAATGCCATGAAATTAGATGCCCGAGCCAGGGTTGCAGTCAGTTCTTCTTGCAGCGCATGTGCACCTGACATCCTGCTAAGCTTGGCTGGGCACTGAGGGGAAGTAGAGTACCTGTTTGCACTCCTCGACTTCGATGGTTCAGGCCAGCCCTTGAATTGAACAAGGGGGAGTCCATGTGCAAGAGGGAGACGCAGCCGTGCGCACGGGTCGAGTCGGGTAGAGGTGAAGTCAGCTACAGCGAGTTCGTCGATGGCTGCTGGAAGCTGCAGGGTGAGGCCGCCGTTAAGCATGTACATGTTGCGAAGCTCTCCGGCGAGTCGGGGTGATTCCCACTTGCCCGAATGTGACTGCACATGGCGACATGCAGTAGTGTGGCTACGGTATGATAGACGCTCACTGTGAGGCAAGAAGCCTCGACATGAAGATTTTGCAACTTGAACTCTGGCCGGAAAGCTTCAGTTGCGTGTCAGAACGATGCGAGGGACCTCAACCGCATGTTTATAGGAGCTTGCCTTCACTTAGCTTGACGAACAAAGCTTGAGAGTTGAAGCGAAGCTGGAGCAGCCACGAGCGAAATGCCAAAACAGAGAAAATTTGAATGATCTAATTCTTTTGCATACGGCTTTCGCCACGGCCTGGTACTGAGCCGCTCATGTGCCGACAGCCAAATGAAGCAATGGGTGACAAGAGATATGTCAGAGGCAACAAATAGCATGTTTTTTTTCATGTCCGTTCCCAACAGAGAAAAAGAAGGGCTCCAAGGCCACCTGTTCCGTGCGGGCGAGAGGCAGGCATCCACTTGGCAAACTGCCTCTTGTAAACGCAGATCTGCCGGGTCAGCCGTATATCGTCTTTCTGGTCTGTCTGGTTGGGACCTAAATTTCTTGTTGCATGCGCACACTTTCCTCAACTGACTCGGATGCTTTCGGATCAAGACGTCCCTGGTCCGTTTGTTGCTGAACCCATATTCTAGGGCACTGTTGAAGGATTGAAGGAATAGTGAGAGATGGAGGTTTCCTGCACCAACCTTTCGTGATAAGTGTCCAAGAATGTTCAGGCGAAAGCCCTGTCACATGTATGCGAGATTCAGCCGAGGAGATCGAGTCCTTGTCGAAGCTGGTGCACCATGCTCGGACCTTGCCCATCCTTTCGGCCTTCTGCCTTCTTTTTGCCTTCTCCTGGGCCGAGCAACCAAGGTCTTGGCAAAGGTTTCCACTGAATCCACTAGTCTAGCATCATGGAATGTGCGCAGCACAGCTTTTAACACTGCCGAACGGTTTTCACGAGCTTCGCGCTCCACAGCTCCGAAGGAGCAGGCTGTGACAAGAAATCAGCTAAGTGACTAGCGGTACTGAAGCCCCAAAATCGCAGGACTGGTCAATCACAAGCCGCTTTAGGCTGCAGATCACATGTGATGTTTCGTGCTAATTGGGGCTTCTCGGAGAGTCCGCGTGCACATTTTCGCAGGTCGTAGGTACGACTCGTAGGTCCCCAGGTTTCAGCGAGCTGCAGTTGCAAGTCTAGCTTCCTTTTGCCTTTTGAGCCCGGGACATGTTCCAAAATCTCGAACAGGTCGGTGCTTTGTTGCTGCTAATTCCTGGACCTGTGAAAATCCGGAAAACACAATCGCACGTCCACTGGGTACAATGTCTCAACCTCCAAGAGGTTGCAGGGTGCTCTTGGCAAAAGGTGTAAATGTTGATCCAAATCATGGTTCGCGATTGTGTGGACAAAGATTAGGCCATATTTTGGGTGTCGCAGGAGTCCAGGCTGCGGCCGATCGACGATGCGCATGCGGGAAGGCACATTTTTGATACGTCACATCGGCTTTCGGCACATGAGCTTAAGAGGCCGGAAGAGAGGAGCTACTTCTCAGGGCCTTCTGAGGCTGACTGCGAGCCAGTTGATCGTAAGGGCTGTTCCTTACCGTTGTGTCGCTTTCAGGGCGTCCTGGGATCCTTCGCGCCAGACGAAGGCACAGGGATACCAGATGTCCCTGACAAAGACTGCGAGGCGGATGTTGCTGATACTTTGTGGGTGCTACCGGCCAGCGTGAGTCGCTCTTTGTCTTTGTGGCTGAGATACCTCTGGACGGACGCGAGCAATTCCTAGCAGCCGCGAAGCGAAGGCTGGAGGGACAACTCGGTCTGCCGAAGCAGCAGCAGCTGCGGCAGCTGGGCAGCTGCTTGATGCATGTGTGATCACGAAGCGTCAGGCATGAGGCGCAGTGGGAATCGGAAGAAGAGGAAGAAGAGGGGGACGTGGATGGCTCTAATGTTGCCTGGCGAGCTCATGTTCTGTTGCGAAATTGGCTTGTTTGGATGGTTCGTCCACGATGCGGCCGGCGGTCCATGTCAGATTGCAATGTAAACTTCACGTGGCCCCTGCAGCTGGCAACGTCGAGCTTCTCAGGATCTGAGTGTGTGCTACTTTCGCCCCTCGTCGTTCCGAAGCAAGTCAGCCCCTTGTTGTGCTGGCCCTCCGCCTCAAAGCACCCTGAAACAGCCTCGCTTAGAGTGCCCGAGTGGCGAGAGTCCAGGAAGTCTTTCATGCCACTCCCAACAACTAAGTTTAAAGCGCTTGAACATGCTTGAACATCTTGAACGTGCATTTGGTCTCTTCGGTTGTCTGGAGTTCCCACGCCCAAATGCTCAAACATGCCTAGTCATCAGAAGGCCTGAGACAAGCCTCGCCACACTGCGTTTCTTAGTTCGGGGGCTGCCACCTCCGCAAAGACGGGAATCCAGAGATTCCGTGCTGGACTGGAAGGTACACGGATTGAGGGTTGTTCGGTGCTCCTTGCAGATTGGGTTCTTGTGCATTGCGCAGCAGCCCAGGCTATAATTGAGGAGCCGGTCGCAAGCCCTGCTCCAGATAGCCGCCTGCGGCCCGGGCACATGCTGGCATGGTTCTCAGCCTGTCACGCCCGTTCTATCCCCACGAGGAACCACAAAGCGCCAGCGTGTCGGCGGAGGCATGGTGGGCAGAGCTTTAGACTTGCAGAAAGGACTGTTGCCAAACGGTTAAGAGTTGAGCCGTTGAATGACCTGTGCAAAAAAGGAGAGTGCAGAACGGTGAGGGCTCAACCAGATCTGGCACCACAGCTTTGGTCAGCATGTGCTAGTACAGAGAACGACTGACGCACAAGATGGCAGGATGCCCACGCCATCAAGACCCTTCCATCCCAAGAATGTTGTGCTGAAATTGAAGGCCTTTGGCGACTACCATGCCGTGCTAGTCTCGCAATGATATGAAGTGTAACACCTACTTCTGGTACCATACAGTACAAGGTTGCTGGTGGGTTGTTGTTTCGGCGTACTACGTTACTAGGATTTCAGGTCCTGGTCGTGTTGCCGTGACTCTGCAGTAGCGCAGCGTAGTACCGAATGCAATGCGTGCAACTCGCTGGCAGAAGCACGAAGCGTCCCTGGAAAACGAGGGGGCCAGGCACGACCGCACCGCACTGTTCAGTCACAACCCCGCACTTTTTTGATTGCGGATCCCTGCCAGGGTGGATGGCAGCTCGGGAAGCAGCCAATCGAAATGCACGGAGCCTCGGACTTTGCTTCACAGCGTTGCCCGGATGTCTTACTGCGGCAAACCATAGGGAATGGTCATGAACCTGACATCACTGACCGGGCAACGGGGATGCACACATTTACGGCCAGGTTTGAGTGATCCATGTTGCTCGTGTCGTGATGCCGCCAGCCGCTACACAAGAAAGTTTTGCGGCGGTGTATACTTTACAGTGGACCTGTGGGCAGCTCGGCTGCGCATACACTGCACCGTATCCTGGCACACAGCCTGCAAAGTAGGCAGCCAAACCCGTGCACATGCATGGGAGCACAGAATCACACGATTCGGGAAGCAAGAGCTTCGACGGTGGGGGACAGGTCTTCGCCTGAGATGGGGTAGGCATGCGAGGCGAAAAATGGTTCAGCTTTTCAATGCCGCAGCTGCATGAGGGATGTTGCAAGACATGCGCATGTTGACAATTGAGCTTCAGGACTCTCGCTGCTCCTAGGCTGAAGCATATGTGGCTCTAGGCTCTAGGTGTTTGGAGATGGCAGTGCATCCGAAACGTTTAAGCCCAGCATAGCCCAGCTTGGCTTTACAGAGAACTACTCGTAGCCGAAGCTCCGTGAGATGGCTGTGACCATCGAGGCCCAGGCATCGTGCGATCCTGCCGGCCCAGGGGCCCACCCCGGAATTCCCTTGCTCCGTGTGTGCGTTTGGTCCAGTTTTGTCAGATATACCGCTACACTAGGTTTCTCAGTAACATTGTCAATGGCAAGAGAAACTTCATCCGATTTTTGCTTAAAATTAATTGAAATATCAGAAACCCTGCTTCTTTTACCACAACTTTTGCGGATGCTAGTGACTTGTCTTTTTCCTCCTCACTCACTCACTCACTCGGTCTCTCTCTCTCTCTCTATCTCTCTCTCTCTCTCTTGCTCTCTCTCTCTCTCCCTCCCTCCCTTCCTCCCTCGCTTTCGCTCGCTCTCTCTCTCTGTCTCTCCCGATCTCTTTCTTTCGCTCTCGCTCTCTCGCACTGTCCCAAACTCCAAACCCTGCTAAATCTTGGAGATTCAGCACCTTTTTGTTTCGCGTATGTCGCCTGGCACTGGTGGGAAGAGGGACCATCGACTCCATCAGAGCCAGGAGGCAGTTGGCCATGGAGACTTTGAATACGCAACGCCTTGACGCGCTGGAACGAGCATCGCCAGAGCCTCGCTTTCTTCCGCCCTTGCCATCGGTGTCTGGCGGATTGTTGCGGAGGTCGAGTTGCCTGGACACGGACCCCCAAGGTCCCCGCGAGACGGACCCGATCTTGCAGTGCGACACCCATTTTGAAAGTTCGACCAGCGACGTGCAGGATGCCGATGCTGCAGCCGGGCGAAGCCGTGGCTGCAGCTTCGATGCAGACACGAGGCCCTGCAGCCAGGTGTTGTGATCGATTGAGAGCCTGGCAACATGTCGAAAACTCGGAGCACAAAATATCTACCGCAGCCAGCCGAGCAATTAGAGCTGGGGTAGGCATCGGAAGGACAAAGACTGCTTGGAACAAACCATGGCACGCCTTCCGCAGCCTTTGAGTGCCTTGCGGCCCATGTCGCGATGGTTTCAGCACAGCGGAGCCTGCTCCAGCTCTGTCAGTTGCAATCGGCACTGGAATCCGGCTGTGATCGTGGCTGGAGCAGGCTTGGGCTTGGGTTACTACTCGGAGTATGGGAACAAAGCACGACCTGGCTGTGAAGAAGGGGGGGAAGCTTACTGGTGGAAGGACCCTTCCAAATGCTCAGATGCGAGCTCGCTTTGGCGGCGAGGATGGGATAGTGATTGGGACGGGCGAGCTAAGCCGACGTCTTCGTGCACCACGCCGGTCAAGACAACAGGACCAATTCGTCATCTCTTGCTCATCCGGCACGGGCAGTATAACTTGGATGATGATGAACATGGGCTGACCGGCTCGTGTTCAGAACCCATGTGGCAAGGCTGTTTCTGTTTCTGGGTAGGAAGAAGCAGAGAGCAAATCCAATGGGCTCCCGCAAAGCCAAGGCTGACCGACCTGGGCCGTGAGCAGTCGGCAAAGCTCGGGCAGAGGCGACAGATCTTGCTGAGTGTGTCAAAAGCAGGCTGCCATGCAAAGTTGGCAGGCTCCTATCGGAAAGACTTGGTTTGAAGAAAGATCGATATGGAGAGGTCCAGGTGCAATACAGTGGCATCTGGGTCAGCACTGTCACCCGAGCACGTCAGACAGCGGAGATTCTGTCCAGCTACTTACCGGATGTTCCAGTGCAAGATCCAGATCCCCTTTTGGCCGAGGGCAAGCCAACCGTCCCCCATCCCACCTCGCAGCAGCCAGCGCGACCTGCCGACATTTGGGAAGACTCTGCGCGCATGGAAGCTGGCTTCAGGCCGAAAAATCTTGAACATGTCTGCAGATGTCTCTAGCATGTTGCACATGCCCTTTGTTTGAGTCCTTTTGTCTTTTCATCGCGAACTGCAGTTTCGAATTCGAGCGGCCCTTGTTATGCGAAGCACATCAACAATACAGTTTTCTCACCATAGACGCTCGCAGGAAGTTCGTGCACCGCGCAGTTGACCACAAGCGGCTTGCGGAAAAGGAAGCCAAGAGGGAGAAGAAGCTCAAAAAGGAGCTCGGAGAAGGACAAGCACGTCAAGCCCATGCCCTTCGGTTGGTGCAAACCGCACATCTGCAAGTGCTGCTTTGCATCTTGAGGATATGTCCCACCGGAAAAGCAAGAGGCAGAGAGGACCGAGGTCGAGAAGGAGCCAGAACCGCAGCGGGTCTACGAAATCTATGTGCCTTGGTCTGGCCAAGCATTGACGACTCTGTCCTTCGAGTCTGCCAGCTGGCATTTGATATCTTGCTCGCGAAACAGTAGCCCGCGCAAGCACAAAGCCATTGCTGACTGCTGAGGTGTGTCACATGAACTTGATTCGATACTTTGAAGCTTGGCATGAAGTCGTGGAGCAAATTTTGCTATGTGTCGTTAGGAAGCTATGCACATGGCAGACAGACAGACAGACAGCCAGCCAGCCAGCCAGCCAGGCAGGCAGGCAGGCAGGCAGGCAGGCAGGCAGACAGACAGACAGACAGACAGACACATAGGCATCCATCTCGCAGCCACTAATCCTTTGGAAATCAAGCACTGCTTGATGTATCATTGGAAGATTAACTTCCAAGGGTTCCGGGGCCAATCGGGACTCCAGGCTGATTCTTGTTTGTTTTGTTTGCAGCTGTACATGGCAACGGTNAATCAAGCACTGCTTGATGTATCATTGGAAGATTAACTTCCAAGGGTTCCGGGGCCAATCGGGACTCCAGGCTGATTCTTGTTTGTTTTGTTTGCAGCTGTACATGGCAACGGTCACTCTCAAACAAGCAGAAACATGGTGACATGAACATTGCATAAAGTGTGGCCAACCCAGCTGTGCATACTAGCACCCAGGAACTGGTCTGCAAGTACGTTTTCCTGGCTTCATCATACAGAGCTTCGTTGGCCCGAGCTGTATGATGAGCCCTCGGGCCCCCCTGCAAGAATGCAATAAAACATGCTCGAAATTTTCGCGTGTTCGATCAGCTAATGTGCTAGGTTGTTGCAAAAACCCTGTATCCTCTTGGGAACAGAGGTCCACACACACAAAAAGCCAAATTGGCATTACATACTACGGTCTGTACTCGGGTGGAGGACGATTTTCGTCCGAAGTGTTTGGGTGAAAGTATATCGGCTCTGCCCATTCAAAAGTCAAGGGTGCTGCATTGTCGATGGTGTTGAGCTTGATATAGTACGGCTGATGGTTGCCATTCAGCTTGAGTCGAAAAGTACGCTTTGCTAAATAAAAGCGTGGATGGCTCAGCTCTTGACGGATGATTTGTTTCAAACCACCTACAATTCCACCAGCAGGTATGTTGCAGCACGCTGATGTAATGCCATGTCCTAGTCCGTTCGGTGGGAGATTCTCCACCCAGAAGCTCCGAGTCTTTTTTGGTGGGGGAAGTGGCTTGGGTTGGCGAGCATCTTCTTTGTCGCCATCAGTGGGCAACGAAGTCTGAGCTGCATCCCACCTCATGGCGAGAACACACAACCTCAATAGGCAAGCTAACTGAAAGAGAGCTGCACCGAAAAGACAGTTGCAGAAAAATGAACATGTGCAATCTAACCAACGAAGTTTGGTATCTTGCACGGAACTTTGTTCATGTGCGCGACAATATGTTGTCCAGGATTTGGTGAAACTTCTTCTTGTTGCTACGGCCGNTATCTTGCACGGAACTTTGTTCATGTGCGCGACAATATGTTGTCCAGGATTTGGTGAAACTTCTTCTTGTTGCTACGGCCGGATTTTGGTAGAGTTTTGATGACATCTAACATAAGCCCAGCACGACGAGATCTTTGATGCTCGTGACATAACTCGCAATGAGGCAATTTACAACAATAGTGTCGAAACTTGGATAGACTGCATTCGAAATAGGTGACATCTGCGTGGCTGTAGTGCGTGTAACCAAAGAAGCTCTGGACCTTGGGGAGGGGCTGCGAGATCTTGCGCTTCGACGGTGGGACCTAGGGGAAGAGGAGCAGGATCTTCGAGGTCTCCGTCGCCGTCTGCTGCGGCTGCGACTTGTTGAACAGCTCCGAGATCTGGAGTACTGTCGACGACGATGGGGTCTTGTGGGCCTTGTAGCAAAAGTTGTTACATGAGGGGCCTGCGTGGGTCTGGCTCGATGCTGAACACCATGAAGACTTGAATCTTGATGTGGCATCGTAACATATGGTGAAACAAATGGCACCACTGAGGTCGACATTGGTCGGACGTCTTCTCGATGTCCTTCGTCTTGCTGCTGGAAATGAAAATGATAACTTGCCATGGCTCAGGACGCAAAGCAAAAGTGTGAAACAAGAATGTTAAATGATTGTGGTTGTGATTCTACTCCTTAGCTCCTTCACTTGGGGTCTTTCATGGAGCTGTCCAGCCAGGAACCATCAGGGATGCTCAACTAGGAATCACTGGGTGTACCAGCTGAGCTTGATCCAGGAAGGTGGATTTCCACCGGTATACTCAGTAATCGGGGCCTCGGGGCCATGAGGTCTTCAGGCTTAAATTCTCAGGACACAAAGCAAAGGATGTGGAACGAGGATGTTACATGATTGAATGATTGTGCACTCTACCCCTTAGCTCCTTCTCTTGGGGTCTTTCATGGAGCTGTCCAGCCAGAAATCATCAGATGTGGTCAGCCAGGAATCATCAAGGGTGCTGAATTGTGCTTGATCCGAGAAAGATGGGTTCCAATGGTAGACACTTCAATTGGAGCCTGATTCGTGTGGGGCCCTTGGGTCTCAAGGCTCATATTCCAAGGAAAGACAGTTGTATTCAGGGGTTACCAGATGTTCCAAGGGACTCCCCCGCTGACCGGGAGTCCGACAGCGCTTTGGCAGAATTACTGTCGGGAAGCACCTTTGCTGACCAGTCATCCCGTGGGATGCTGTTTGTGTTAGGTTTCATCTGCTCATTCTTCTTGTATCACCTTTGTGGCCAATGCTAGAAATCACTCTTCACGGTATACGATGGAAACAGTGCACAGCGAAGATCGTTACTTAGTGCCGCCACAGGGGGCCCGGCTCTAATCTGAAGAATTGCAGGTACGTCACTGAGCATCCTCAGTGATATCCTCACCACATCCAGACCAGCTTTGTTAGCAGAGGAGTCTGAATGGGTGCCTCTGCCCCCTGCACGATACTTAGACTTATCCCAGTCCTACATCCTTAGAGACAGGAGTTGCACACACACAATGCCGGTCATGGCCGGTAAATCAGCTACATGGCATCAAGCATCAGGCAATCGGGACTGCAATGTTTTCACGCATCAGTGCGAACAACAAAGATTG
>BGNK01003377.1:43940-76218 GCA_003297005.1 Symbiodinium sp. clade A Y106 | reverse complement strand
ATTTTTAGCTGCCGAAAACCTCAAAAACACGATTCCCGCCCCTTCTGCGGTGGTGTGTAGGAGGAGGAGTAATAGTAACAGTAATAGCAAAAATAGTATTAGTAATAGTAATAGTGTGAGTCATAATCAAAATAGCAGTAGGAGCATCGGGGTCCCGCCAATTCCGAGCGGGAATCGTCTTTTTGGAGTTTTTAGCTGCCGAAAACCTCAAAAACACGATTCCCGCCCCTTCTGCGGTGGCGTGTAGGAGGAGGAGTAATAGTAACAGTAATAGTAATAGTCATANTAATAGACACCAATGTACATGACAAGACCCCTTGTCACGAAATCAGGAATTATCTTGTCGCTGTAAGGAAACCCTTGTCATCGTTACAAGAATCTAGTCGTGGTAACTGCACCTTGTGGCCACATGCTACACACGTACATCTCTGTGAGGTCACAGCCCTTCTGCTCTTTGTCGCAGCGTGTCTTGTGTAGCATGAAGAGCAACCGCCTACTGTAACTCCTTGCAATGAATAGTTGAGGCCTGAGAGCCGGCCATTTGCAAACTTTATCTTGCAAATGGTTCCTTGTCCCGCACACTCTTCCCGCATACATCGCCGCAACCAGCGGATCGCCGTTATTCGCCTTTCGTTCAAAGGCTGGCAGTGAGGCATGAACCTGCTACAGTTTTATCGCAGATTTCGAGTCTTTCTCCGACTCCATGCTTTGTGGAGTCTACCGGGCATTGCATTGTCATAAAGCATACATCTTCGCAATACCATACATGTCGCAGCATGCCCGGCTGTGCAATCCGGCAACCCGGAATGTGTCTTTGTTCCGAAGTTGCAGGGGCCCGTGTCGCCCCACCGTTCCGGCGGAAATTTTGCTTCACAGGCACCTTGCATTCCCCTCTCTTCCATATAATCTTCCTGCTGAACGATTATGTTGATGATAAACATCATCATCATCATCACCATCACCATCATCAAGACGACGAGACGGTTCATGAAGATGGCGACGAAATTGCTGACCTTTATGACGACGTCGCTGGTGACAGCAAAGAACGAAGAAAACGGTGGCGGGGTCATGATGATGATGATGGTGATGTTGATGTAACAACAGATTATGACGATGCTACTGATGTCAATTGTTGTGATTGTGCTGTGCTGCTGACTTGAACAATACGATTTTGATGGTGGTGGTGACGATAATGAAGACTGTTAAGACTTTAAGATGATGACAATGCTGCTGGTGATGGTCAGGGCGATGGGGATGGCGAACCCAGTTGTGGTGGCAATGCGTCTTGAACGGATGGCGGGGTGCGGCATGCCTGCAGCCTGCGAAGCAACTCTGTACAAAGATGCCAGACGCCTGCTCCGGAATACCGGCACTCTGACCCCACAAGTCCTCTACGAAACCAGGAGCACCAGCAGCAGTTTCGGATCACTAATTACATGGCCAAATAGCCTGAAATAAAGTTGAGAAGCTGGATTGAAAACGCGATCGCGAAGTGACAGGACGTGCCAGTCATATCGATATTTCCGGTGTCTTCGATGGGTCACACGCCGAACTCTCCTTGCCGCTGGCCTGCTAAATACGGCTTTATATCAATCTTCATATGGCACTTGATTCTACTACTGGTTTTGGCGACCTGACCGATGTACTGGTAAAATATTGCTCCTGTTCCCCGTCGGTGCTCCCTGTTGAAGCTGACACTACCAGGCTGATCCGAGTCCTCTCAGGGCAGGATGACCTGGCCCATGTGGGGTTCAGGGGGTTTAGAGTTACAGCTAGGGCTTGACCGGGCTCGAGGTCTTTGGTACCCTGAAGGTATACGTGTACATAAACCGGCAGGGTCTTCAGGCTTATGGTGCAAATCTATTGAGGGATGTCCTTTGTGCAAGGTTCGGGGCTTTGAACTTTCAGATGTGCGCATTCGGGGGTTGAGGGGAAGCTTGTATAGATTCCCGTAGAAGTCAATCACTAGATCGAACAAGCAGCTTCCCGACCCCGATCTCGGAAGCACTGCTCTAGGAATTGGCAACTCTTCACCACATGGCATCAGAAGCATTGAGTGCTCGGTCTTCCTAGGCATTGAGGGACAAACCACACGGTGGCGGCCGCCCGGTGAGGCTGGCGATGCCTTGCAAGGACAGGGTGTTGGCAAATCATTCATCGGCATGGCTTGCAGATTTATTGTTTCAGGATATTGTCTTAATATTGGCGTACGCTGCTCAGACGTGCTGCGGTGTCGGACGGAAGAACCTAACATGACAGAACAAAATCAAACTTATGTTCATCGCCCTGGGGAGCCCGACTGCTTCCAAACGAAGCTCACCTGTCCCTAAGTTGGTGTGTTTCACATAAAGCCGTGCGACTCAGGAGCAAGATGCCTTGCCAATCTACATGCATTTCGGGTTGCCTGTGCTGCGGGAAAGCAAAAACGTTGGCAAGGACCGGGGAACACGAAAATCATAACATATCTTGTGCAAGGAGCAGGACCAGAGAACTTCTGTGAAGGTTTTGTAACTTTCGACTCTAGACCAGGCACATGCTATAGCAGCTCCATCTTACGTGCGCCTCCCGCAAACGTCGGATGTCTGCCGTTGTCACGACGAGCGTCGTAGACCTGTGCTGACAGGGAGTTGAGGCTGGGAACCTCAGGATCTGTACACATGATTCGAGACGTATGGTGTCGAACAAACCTAGAGCTTCGATCTGCTTGAAGCTCCAGCCAAAAAGGCATAAGAATCGTCCCTCTAAGCTTCTGAGCTCTACGCTTTCACAAATCAAAATGTCTTTTCCGGAGCTAGGACTCGGACTTCTCGCCACGCCTCACCTGTAAGACAATAGCACGAACCATGTGTTTTCCGCTTTGGACGCAGCAAGGGCTAGTAACATCTACCCGGAACATACCATCCTTGAGCGAGGGCCGCGACTCCAGAAGCGACGATGGCAAGCAATCTCTAATAGGGGAGTGTGCTCGATTGCACTGGTGGTGATGTCACTTGCTGCCGTGTTGTATGGCTCCAAATGTCATTCAGATACTGCCGCTGCTACTTGCCTACTTAGTTGCAGTTGCATACACATACCTCCCTCCCTCCTCCTCTTCTCACTACCGTTACGACGACGACTGCTGCTGCTGTGGCTGCCAATCTCTGAGACTCAATGTCATCCCTTCTTCGGTGTGGCCTTGAGCTTCAAACGGTTGTCCACAGGAAGAGCTCGGACAGCCAGCTGCACCTGCAGGCTTCTGACTTTTATATTAGAGCTTCAAAAAATGGGTGTTATGTCAAGCCTAGGGCTAGGCTCCGGGATGTCCGGTTTCCGAAATAAGCCTACTGCCTTTGGCTTGGGCTCCTTGGACAGGCTTCGCAAGTGACCTCCAACCGAATCTCAAGCCCTCCGACCGCTGCAGATTCCAGTCGTGCCGCTGAGTATGCAGAAGCGTCCGCGTCACCAATCTGCATCACGGCCATTCATGGCCCAGAGCTGTTTCTTCAACATCGAAGTGCTCTCTGGGAGCGTCTGTCCGCAACGTGGTGGGGTGCTCGGCCAGCGTGTCCCCCACATCCATGTAACACGCTGACACACACACACACACACAAACACACAGAACCTGAATGAATTGAGCATGAGGTAAATGCACTGCATGAGGAGACCCCACCCAGCCGAAAGACTGAAACTGAACTAAACGAAGCACTATTATGTGGACTATTCTGTGGTGGACAACGCACGGCCGACTCCGACGTCTGCTGCTCGTGAGCAACAACGGTTTTCAGGGGCTGAAGCAAACCACGAAGGGCGCCAGACTCAGGATTCTAGCTTTGGCAACATGCTCGCAGACGTGGAGCCCATATGTTTTTGTTTGATGTCTTAAAGCCTTCCCTCGCAGGGATCAGCTGGGGAAAGAGCTGATGGTACCAAAAACCTAAGCCCCAACCTAAACGGAAGCACACCAAAATCGTAAACTGAAGAACCAAGACTCAAGACCAAAAGTAACACAAAACTGGGCCCGAAGCCCTAACCTGAAAAAAGGAAAAAAAATACCCTGACCCCAACCCACAAATCTCTGAACCAAAACTGTAACACCCCCCCCACACACACACACACCCTTAAGCCCAAACCTGAACCAAAGAAAGTAACAAAGGATGCGACACATGTCTGAACCCCACAACTAGCAGTAACTAGCATGAATCGAGACAAGCCCTCCAACCCAAGACACCCGGCGCGCGCTTTGGACCCACCTCGTCGAAGTGTCGCACCTTCCGACCGCCGACCTCGAGGATCTGATCACCGACCTGTCGTCGGCTTGATCTTACTCTTCCTCTTATGATTATGATAATGACTTATGTTTATGATTATGATTATATGATGGTGATATAATGAGACTTAGGATTCGGGCTCCTGATTTCAGGGCCCACGAGCTCTTTAGACTACCTGGGTCTCGGGTCTTGGGCATGAGGTGTTCTCGGCGTCTAAGCCATCAGGATGCTGGGTCTCAAGCTTTGATTCAGGGTATCAGGTTCAGCCTTAACCAGTTACAGCGTACCGTGCGGACACCGCCACCGAAAACGGAAACCCTAATGCCCAACCATGCCAAACCGTCCGAACAGCCGTCTATCCCATCCCGGCCTTCACACCTGCCTCAGCAGCGGGGCTCCCATCCAAGACCACATCCACCACGGCGCACTGGCGAGAGACGTGTATACTCGCGGGCCTAAACTAGATGATGATGATGACAAGGTTCTGTCTCCTACAATAGATTATGCTTCTGTGCATGATTCAGGGGTGCAAACAAAGTCAGAGGTCTAGATATTTCTGTGGTTGACGAAGAAAAGTTTAACCCGTGTGTGATGGGATTTCAGAGCCAACCCATACAAGAGAAAGAGCTGCAATCCATAAAAACTGCAGAGCCCATGCTGCAAACGATACGCACAATCCTGCCTCGTGGCCGCCGTGGTCTTGCATGGCCCTTGGAAGGCTTGGAAGGAGTGGCCGAAGATTCCGGTTCGATCTGGTTCCTTGCTTCTGATTGTGCACTATGTCATTGTTGGCAAACCACGACTGCAAAAGTGACGGGAGGATGGAGCATCGTGGGTTCTGCCATGTTGAGCTTGGTGATGCATGCCTGTCCTCTCCACAGAAGCTATAGCAAATTCATGCCGGTTCTCGTGACAGCACTCATGCTGTCAGTCAAGGCCGCCGAGACGCATTTTGACCCCAATGTACGAGCGCGGAACCTGCCGACGAAGCTTCTGGATGAAGCAAGCAGCAAGCTAAGGCAGGAGGTGGATCGGACCCTGTCCTTCCTAACCCTGTTCCAACTTGGGACATGGAATTCCAGGCCTTTTTCCCTGCAAGGAGGCTAGGGAGCGCGGTCCTCTCAAGGCGACAGCAAAGCTGCTGCAAAAAAAATCGGGTATGGCTTGCTGGCTCCAGTTGCCCACAGAGTTTGGGGTGCCGGTTACGATGGCGTCAGCCTGAAGGTAAGAAGCAAATCCAGGGAATCGAAACGTTTACAAACAGTATTCCTTGAAAATCGGAAACGCCCTCATTTACTCCCAGTCCCTCCAAACATGAAATGCCATCCAAAGCAAGTGGTACCACAAAACGGCAAGCAGAGCGGGCAACTGCAATCCTCCCCCTCATCAACACGATCATGTTACAGCTATCAGGGCCATCACCATGATCCTCGCGATCTTCATAAGCGTAGTTGCAGCATAACCATAATAAGCCGCATATTGCGAGCACGACCACTTGTGGTCGTCATCAGTTTAGCAACAGCGATGGCAGGAGCAACAAGAGCAGCACTGGTGGTAGTCGGCAGTAGTGGCAGCTGCTGCAAAAGGAAGTTAGTGCAGTGAGTCGTGGTTGTGGGTAATCGTGGGGCGGTATTTGTATCAGTAGTAGTTGTTGTCGTCGTCCTGGTGATAGTGGTTTGTGGCAGGTCGGTGATGGTGGCGGTGGTCTTCCATGTGGCACCCGCGCCTTCATGCCAAAACCACGCGAACAGAAAAGCCCAAGCCTAAGAGCTTAAAATTTAAGCTTCTGAACCACCCAGCAGCCATGTCCCTGCTCAGGCCGCTACCGGATGGAGTCTGCCGGGATGGCAAAACCGATCCCTTCTCCTATGCTCGCGAGCTGCTTTGGGGCTTCCGAAAGATGCACCAAGCCATAGCCAAGCGCCCTAAAGAGCACGCCCGGTCATGCCAATATCTGCTGACCTTTCCTGTCTAAGACCCTAACAACTTGTCGGGCCAGTAGCCTCTTCGGGAGCGAACGAGATTGGTACAAACGGTCTGACTGCTAGTGGTGAGCTCCAGTCTAGTCCTTCAACTGTTCCCGGGCCGTGTGTGCGCTCTGTCTGACGGCTCCAGCTACAAGGCCAACCGCGGCCGAGTCACCAAACAGGGCCCGCATTGAGATCATCCCAATCACCTCGGCCCGACCCGTTGCAAAGCTTGCGATGCCCCGGAAACACAGACAATACTTGAGAATTGAAATCCAACATGAAGTGTTCCTTTTGCAGGTCCCAGTCCTAGCGTAACAGTATGTCAAAACAAGGCAACTCAAGACCAGTTGCACAACATTCGGAGTTAGTCGGTCGAAGCCGCCTCACCGATCTCGTTCAGCATGGGCCCACCGCTGTTCCTGGCCGGGCATGCGAGAGCCTCATAACTCAATGCATCCCTTGCTCTCGACCACCCCGCGTCTCCCTCCCACAAGCTTTTATTCAACATTTCCGCTGTAAGCACAGACTTTCTAAGACAGATCATCGGCAATCCGACCACTGTTCTGGGTTTCGCACCCCTGGTTGACCGCCGCGTCGGTCTGGATGAGTGGGTGTCTCATCCAGTCGAAACCTCGCAAAGGTCCGCATCGTGTGCGCTCTGTTTCTCGTGGACTGTGACTTTGAGCAGTGGACCTCACATCTTCCGCTTCGGGATTGCGCAGTATGGTTTAGGGCTGAAGGGCTTTGGGGCTTCCGTGGTTGTGGGTTTCAGGGCTTTCTTCCAGGTGTTTAGCATCCTGCGTCCGGTCTTGACAGTGACATTCGGGAAAGATTCTTGACCTTGCAGGGCGCTGGCAAAAAGTAAGCTGCAGGTGATTCTGCATCGGCTTGCCTATAACATAAGCTCAGCTCCATATTATGGACGTGAGCACAAACCGAACCCGCGTAATCAAGTCCGACGTGCTGCTCAAGTAACATCAACGACCCGCTAGCTCCAACTCCGGATCCGGAGGACACGGAAACTTCTCTTTCGAAACAGCGTTCTCTTGCCTCTGTCTACCTACCTAAACGTATTTCAATTTAGTTCCTCTCTCTCTCTCTGTCTCTCTCTGAATCCACCCATCCCCACGCGCTCACGTCCAGTACGTATTTGTCTGCCTGTCTCTGTTCGAAGATTGAAACTGCGAAGTTGACGAAATAATAAAGCCCGCTATATTCAATGAGAAAGGTTGGGATAGGCCAAGAAGATTGGTATAGTTATAGCGTGCACATGCAATGGTAATGGACGTGACAGTTGCATGGTGGGGCAATCGCACAAACATCGACATATCATGAACACAATATGTCCGAAGTAAGAATAACTTCCCGTTCAAAAACGGCTGGCTGAGGCCACAAATCCCAGAGCATCCGAATAATCTCATGTACGAAGTGTGTTTGAGTGAACAGGGTTAGTATGGCTCTGTAGAGTGAAGCCACTGCCAGTGCTTGACCATGCTATTTTGCTCGAGTTAAGTTTCTGTGTCGCTTCCGTCTGATGACGCTGGAGCCTGTCTCCCCAGTGGAGCGCTCCAGTGAGGATACGATGCCCAAGGTGCACCTGCGAAAACGACTATCTCTGGGCTTGAAAGCTTTATCTTGAAGAAGGAGCTGTCAACGCAAGAAGGTTTCACCCGGCGCCGCTTTTAGTTAGTTCAGCTGTTTGCTGGGGGACATATTTTTCTGGCGGCAAAGGGGGTCCGGTCTGTGGGGTCCCTGTCTGGGTCCGTGTCCTACATTCCAGGAAACCGTTGTCTTGGCACTAGCTTCAACGCAAGCTACCTCTACTCCATGGTATTCATCAGGCATTGTAGAACTCTGATGTCCAGAACACACAGCCTCATGACTGCAGCCTTCCAAACCCTTCCTTCCCAGGTTCAACACCGTGCTGCACTTCAGAATGCCACTCCTCCCCTTGGGGCAGGCACGTATTCTGCAAGCCCAGCGGATTTCCTTTGTAGCCGTTGCTCGCATGTTGTCAGGCATGTAGGGACGGAAAAGCGGATTGAGCACCCGAAAAGGAGTGCAGCTGAAACAGCAGGGAGTTGGCGATCGATCTAGACATATCATTGTATGAAATGCAAGCATTCATTCTTCGGGGTTTAGGGTTTAGATCCCTCGAGGGTTTACATACAGCCATAAGATAAATGAAGGCACACGCCAGTTATATGAAGACACAAATAAAACTCGTTATAATTTTCTGAACGGATAATTGAAAACGATTTGAACATATAGCCTTGTACAGACCAAAAGAGTATAGATTAAGATTTTAACACCGTCTACAAAGACAAACAAAAATGCAAATAAATATAAACAAAGATACGTAAAAAAAACAACCAAAGACACATAACGACAGTTAAAGACAAACCTTCCATTGTTCATTCATAGCCCTCGAGGGATCTATACCCCGAGGACATACAAGGAACACAGACTGTGTCCGCTACAGCAGAGGGGAACTCGCATGGCACTTTGCCGTCCAGTCAGTCATTGCGAGGAATTCCAGCAGCCAAAATAGCAGCTCATGAATTTGATGCCGCGTGGCCGAGGACGATAGTCCAGTCACCGGTCTTGACTGTCTCGCTGGCCCCCAGTGCCATGGAAGGCAGCGGGAGCTGCGACTTGTCCTGCCAACACAATTTGCCTCAGATGGCCTCCACTGACTCCAAAACAAACCGGAGCCTGCATGAACACCTACAGCCGAAAGAATAAACGACCTTCCCTAAACCTTGAACCCTGCACCGCCATGGACCCGGAACTATATCTGTACTGCCACTTTGGGTACCGCTTGAAGCTGTACGCTCCTGCTCTTGCTCCTGCTCCCACTACCACCACCTCTGCCACTAATACTACCACTACCAGACAACGACTACTGCTGCTCCTAACGCTGCAAGTACTCCTGCTGCTGCTGCTACTACTACAGCAGCAGCAGCATCCGCACTACCAGCGAGCTTGCAAAGCCAACCCAAGGCTTGCAGAGAGTGTGAGGGAGAGAGAGGGTTAGAGAGCGAGAGAGCGCGAGAGGGAGTAGGAAGCATCTTGGAGCGTTTGGGGACCATGGTGTGGACTATTTTGACCAAGCCTTTCTTGGATCCGGTTGACAAGCATGAGGGTGCAACATGTTTGGAGGAACTTCTGTTGAAAGCGGTTATGTGCTGTTGGGGTTGATGCTGGAAAAGCTCTCAAAGAGCCTTAACCCTTGAAATTTGTCCTTCACGCGCAAAGCTGCCAGATCGATGACCTCGCAACGAACAGAATGGAAGTAATTGTACCTGTACACTATACATGTATGCATATGCACGTGGTCATCTTTCATATTCTCATCTGGTGCTAGTGACCATCAGCAGTCAAAGCAAGAGAGATAAACGTCAGGCAGAGTCATAAACTGCGCTTTTTCACCAATCTACAAGCTTTTGGCCTGCCTCATCAGTCTCAAGGATCTCACATTCGATGGCGGCCTCGCATTCAGTCGCCGCTTTGAACTTCAGTCTTGGGAGGGTTTGTTCCCTGGTCGGTTCACGCCTGTTTTGGGTCTGGTTCCAGTTCGAGCTCCTGCATCCTGAGACTGTCACATTGCATCCCCGACCAGTTTCGGAAAGCCCTTATCAAGTGCATCAACATCCTCGTGACTCTCCTTATGACCTGTTAGTTAGAGAGGACCCCAAAGTGTGCCACTGTAGCAGTGGAGACTTTGGCCAATGGTAAAAGTTTTGTGAACAAGCATCTTTAGCACGAATTACCTTGAGGCGTACCCTGGCCGTACCAATTCGCGGGGAATGCCAGCATGCTGGAAGGATATGCTTCAAGAGGCTGTGGGTCAAGGCCCCTTTGATGTCAGTACACTCTGGGAATATGTATCTACCATGTAGTCCATGTGCCAGAACGAACCTGGAGGCTTCACTGCAAGGAAAGCCTGTCCTTCTCATTCGAGAGAGAAACCAAGAGCTGAGTCCAAGCGGTTCAGGGCTCAGGGTTTAGGCGCCCTGTAGACCCTAAGCCCTAAACCGCTGAGCTCTGCTCTCGTCTCCCAGGGAAGCTCGCCAGAATCCTCCGGATCTCCACAAACCCATTGCAGCTCGATTCAAGAGGCCGCTGAACGTGCTCGAATTGATTCAACCAGGGCCCTACCCGCAACTTCGAAGGAGAGCAGGCGCATCTTCTTCATGTCTATGTATACGCATTTTGTATCTTAGCCATCATCGTAGTAATGTCGTAGTCCTGGCTCCAAGCATCCAGCAGAACCCGACTATGTGTGCTTATCTTCAGGCTTGCCTGTCGTTGATCGTGGTGATGTTTGGAGTTGCTGCACAGCATGCAACAGGAGGAAGCGACAGAAATGTCCTGTCTGCTCCCTGCACCACATGGGCATTCGTCAGAACCTGGCGATGTCTCCGAAAAGCTTTCAAGCACCAAACAAGCGAGCAACAGCAGGCAAGAACACAAACACACACACACAGACAGACAGAGACAGAGGACAGAGACAGAGACAGACGCACGCACACGCGCGGAGACGAACAAACAACCAACGAACCAAACACAAGCCAGAGAACACACGACCAAATGAACATACTGTGCTACCATAGGTAGGAGCACCGCCATCGCAAAATGAATGTCTTACAAACTCCATAAGAAGGACTCTGAGAAAGACTCCTGCTTCCAGAGATGCATGTCGCCCTACCAGCCGTGCCGCAAGAAGCCGTACCCGGCCCTGGGTTCTCTTTGGAAGCAGCCCCAATGCGAGTCATGACGTCAACTTTCTTCTACGAAGCTGCTTTAACTTCGACATTCCCGAATGCGGCAACATCTTTGAAAAGGACAGATTAAAGGGGGTTGAGTATGCTTGACTCCTCACTTCTGGGTGCCATGATCGTATTGACTTTCTGCAGGCTCACGACCAACATAGAGCCCCTGAATCACCAGATCCCAACTTGAAGTTCGAGCTGCAACGGCCGCCTTTTTCTTGAAAAGTATGCGGCCCCAACGTTGCCACTGAGGCGGAGGCGGATTGAAAAGTTGATCGATAAAGCAGCATTACTCTGTGCTAAGACGAATAGCAGCAATGGTGATTGTGGTTGTTGTTGTTGCTGCTGCTCAAGTTGTAGCTGTCGTCGTGGCGGTCGCCGTCGGAGCAGCAACAGAAACGATGACTGCTAAACGCGGAAAGCACAAGACAGTGCTACTTGAAGTTACCGAGGATGCAATACGTATATTCTTGCCACATTCATATACAGCTGTGATTTATAGCACTATTATAATAAGCCCCATTGGGTGCCCAGGCATTGTGCCGGGACCCCGGGACGTCTCTACAGTCAAGGAGGCTTCGCAAAGTCGCAAGCTCCGGGTTTAGTTTAGGGCTTGGTTCTCTTTGGCTCAAATTCGAAAGCACGACCCCGCCATCGACTTTCAGGGAGCCCTGAGGTGCCTGCTCCGAAACGTTTATTTCATTGAGATGCAGCATTTCAATTTCTCAACAGTGTGACGAAGGCCTTCTAATAGCTGCATCTTCGGGGCAAGTTGTCCGAAGGCTCATCACTGCATGCATCATTCGATGCCTCTGCTAATTGGCCCTTGCGCGTGTCGATTGGACAGCTGCGCGTGCACTTGCAACATGATGAATTCGTCCGACAGGGACCCGCCGGGCAGTTTCTGCAGTTCTCATGAAGGTCTGATAATGTCTGATACAGCCGTTACACTTAACCCTAACGGGCAAAGAAATCCTAGGGCCTGCTGAAGCACAAAGATCAATGGGGCTGCAGCTATTCTCGAACAGCCCATGTCTAGCGCTTGACTCTGCAAAACTCTGAGCTTACCTGGCTTCGACTCTAATCGCTGGCCTGTCATCGTGACTCTGTGTTTGCCCCAATATCCAGCTCCACAGGCTCCACATACCACTCATAAAGTCATAAAACCTCCCAGGCGCTGTCGTTAGCTTGGCTTCGCCTCTGCGAGTTAGATGCCCTAGGCCCTAGGCGGGCTCCTTGACCGCGTCCGCGGGGGCCACCTTGCGGCCCTGGGCCGTCTTCGGGCCACCAAGCTCTCGGCGCTGCCAGCTCAGGACCTCAGAGATGATCGAGGAATCGCTTGCAGGAACAGTACGAAGAACATGCACCCAGGTTTTGAAGGGCCTTGTGAATGAAAGCTGGGGAATGAGGTTTTGACGATGTTGGGGTTTGAAGATCTAGGCTTGCAAAGGGTCTGAAGCGAAGTGCTTGAAAGCTGGCAGCGTTGGGGAATGGAACGTGGTACTTTTGGTCCCTCAGGTCTTCAAGAGCTGGTGCCCAGAATGCTCTGAGGCTGTGCTGAAGCATCAAGGACAGCACTCTGTAGACATTCGACAACGCGGAATTGTTGATGTAGACATTGTGCTGACTGGTGCTAAGATCCCGACGGCTCGCCACTGTTTGTGGAATCGGCCACCCAGAAAAAGCATGTTCGCCTCGGCATTTAGTGCTCCGGGGCTGAAGCTTTGGGATTATCAGGCCCTGCATCCAAACTGGATCTCGAGAGCAGCCAGGCTTCTGCTAGCTGTAGTAATACAAACTATGAACGGGTCGATCCCAAACGGAAAGCAGCTGCGCAAAATGTCATAAGCAACCTGGCCGGAAAGTGTCGCAAGCAACCTGGTATACAATCAGGGATATCACATGAACGTCAAGTTGCAATATTGCGCTTGGACTTGACGTGCTGGAAGGCCTGCATGGCTGGCATGAACCACTTCGGTACATTTCACGCGCCAAAACAGGAGAGGAGAGTGACTTCTGACTTGGGTTGGGTTTCTCAGCCAATCACCGGAGAGATGGTAAACTAGAGTGTCCGCTCCCTCCTTCATTGCGGGCCAGCCAGTCCTCAGCAGTCCAGATAACGTTTTCAACTAACATTAACAAAGACGCCTTAATAATTGGAATAGGGTTTTGGGGCCCATTGTACTATAATTATAATAAGCAACCCCCAAAATAGTATTGGTAATGATCATTTAGGCCCTATATTAACATTACCCAATGCTATGAGAAGACGAGTGGTCAAAGGCCTGTGCGAGTGGTCGGACCGGGGCTCGGCCGTTCTCTCATACAGTGCCCGCTTCTGTCGCCCTTGCATTGTTTACCAGCAGTAGCTGCACTGTGGATGCTGCCATTGACAGGAGTATCTTAGCAGCTTCTGATATGCTGATTGCCGGCGAGTCTCTTGATCAGGTAGCAAAGAACGCACACAGCGCTCCGGCCCCTGCCTGACAAGCTAACATCTGCTTTCAATTTCATGGAACTGTTTCAAGTTCGTGCACCTTTGAGACTTCCAGCAGCCCTGCTTTCTCCCCCTGTTGCATCCAATCAGTGTCAGGCTCGGGGCTCGGTCCTGGCCTCCATTGCAGTGGACCTTGCCGAGTTCCATCAGGGTGATCGCAACGATGGTATAGAGTCTAGAGAATACTCTGGATGCTTGACATCACATCAAACTGCACGGGAAGCTTTTCGTGGGCTTGTTGCAGTGCAGATTTTGGGAAGCAACCAAGTCTCAGCACAAAGGTGCACCGGTCCCATGAAGGTCTTTGTCTGATACTTTGTTCTGTTTTAAGGCGTCTTGATAACCAGAAACCCCCAACCAAGATTCCTGCATCAGGAATCAAAGCCCAGGCAAAGACCCCGAACCACGTGCTGCATCCGAGGGTCATAAACACCGATACTCTGCTTCCGGCACTCTGTGATGAAGTCGACAGCCTGCAGCACGTCTAGTCTAGGGTCAGTGGGGATCGGCTAGCACAGACCCGTCTGTGCCTCCCGCTCTTTTGCAAGAACATTCAGAAGCATCGCCAAGCATAGCCCAAGCATGGAGGAGATTAATCACAGCTACGCAGTAGCCATGGTACACATACAGTATGGGCTTGAAACTCTTCGTCCTTCTTGACCAGCAATTATAGTGGGGCAGGGCAGGGGCAAGGGCACGGGTGAGGACAAAGAGAAGCGGAAGGGCACGGTCTGTGCGAAAACAAAGCTGCGACACGCACAGACTGCTGAGACTGCGCTCTCACCAAGATCAGTTGGTGCGTCATTGTTGACTGCCGGCTCCAGGCCAGCATGGTGCCACACCAGATCGGCCTTGCTATGTCGTTCATACGCAGAACCTGCATGATGTTAAAATGTATAGCACTTACGAGCCCTTTCTCGGCCTTGGTAATGTCATCCAGGCACGGAGCAAAGAAGTCCTCAGCTTCCCGGCCATGGAGGTCGTCACGGCTTACAAAATTGGGTTTAGGGCTTGGGGCTTTAGGCCCTTTGCAGCTTGGGTTTGTAGAGCTTTGGGACTGATGAAATTCATGGCTTTGGCTGAATCACCGCAGCAATGATGACAACACGAGGACGAGGGCAGCACATGCACTAGCAGCAGAATATGTACGGATCTGAAGGTATCGAAAACAGTAAAACTGCTAAGGAACCCCAAAACTGGCATCGGTACTGCATGCATGCAAGAAGGCAAAACACCAGCGCCAGCAACACCACCAGCAGCACTAGAATTAGGCCATTAGGCACGATAGGAAGCAACAGCATGGGAACAGCAACCACAACGAAACATCGCAGCAGCAACTATTCCTAACACGCATGACAACGCGAGGAGCCCAAAGGTTTCTCTTCTTTGATGGTATCTTGTTCATGGTGTGCTCTGATCTCCTCCTTACTTTCAACTGCCGTCAAAACGAAGATCACGATTGTCAGTTGTTTTTGCCATAGCTGGGTCAGACGTCGACCGGTGGCTGTGAAGTGACTATCAAACACCAATCAAGACCTGGGAAGCACGCATGCGCCATTCCAGAATGCATGGCAATCCGTCCGCTTGGTACTGCTTTGGCATTTCCTGCATTCCTATTGATCCCTTGTAACATTCCGCATCCTTCTTGCCGCAGTTGCCACCTGTTTCCAATCTTTAATCGACCCCCTGGCTAGGCACCAGACACAGTGCTGGAAATTGCTTGCAAGTCTCCGGCGTCGGAAGGTGCAGGTGCTTCATGCCAAACTCCTAGTCGGTGTTCACGGGTCACAGCCGTTCTTACAATACTAGAGCCCTCTCCTTAGTACTAATGAGTCCAAACATCAACACTGAACCGAGAAACGCCCTCTTCAATGCCATAAGGGTCAGGTGGTGTCGGATCAAGAACCATTCTCCGCAATCTTCTTCTCAAACTACCCGCTTCCCTCTCTACCAAAGGCTCCACAGAAGCCCGAAGAGAACGTCGAGCCCAAAGACTTTTGGGGTACATCTAGGTTTAGGCGTCATGGATCATGAGATGGGTGCCGCCCATAAGCCGAAGAGGGCGGCGGGCCTTCATGCTCGCGCAGGAAAGGGGCAGCTCCCAGGCTTCGTTCAGCGTCACAATGGCGCCAACCTTGAGGGCAAATCTGATGGTTTAATCTAGGGGCCTTAATAATTAGAATAGGGTTTTGGGATTATTATACTGAACTCAGAACAAGGAATGGGATTATTATACTGAAATCAGAACAAGGAATCGGTAATTATTTAGGCCCCTACATTAGGATTCGGACTTTGAGGGTTCAGGCTTTGGGGCTGTAGAGTTTCGTGGCTCAGGGCTCCGGAACCAGTTTCTGAAAACAGGCCTCGAAACAAGAGAGTAAACAGAAACACGACAGCAGCAACTACCCTTCATGTGGAACTTTGATTAGTGTCCCCCCCCAAAAAAAAACAAATCAACGTCTATTCCTTGCACCACCCACCTAACCCACAGCAGGACCGTACAAATGTTGAAATAGTGCCCACACGTGCTTCATCCACTGCAGATGAGTCTGGGCATTGCTGCTGATGTAGAGGCTCTTGCGCACGGGGGTCAGAAGCTGCGCTGCACTTCCACGGTAGTTCTGTGATGCCAGTCGCCTTCCGTTTCTAGCCCTCCCGGGGAAGAATCCAAGTTCGCCAGGTCAGAAAGCATGCGTGCCGCCCCAACAGGACAAACTACGGGCAGGTCTGAACTTGATGGGAAGCCCCGTTGAGGCGAAAGGCTGACCAGCCCTCAGAGGCTGAAGACTTCAGCAGATACGATGGCAAGAATGCAAAAATCAGAACCTTGTGGCACCTTGCGGCCTGAGTTCAGCCACAACGCAGGCAGCACCCGTCATCACCGCATACATCATCATCATCATCATCACCATCATCGTTGGCACAACCACCAACGATGTAATCACACACCATGATCGCATGAACCATAAAATGTCATAAAATTCACGTCGTTCTATCATCGTCGTCGTCAAAGCGGAAAGTGGGTTGTCAGTGTCGTCAGAATTTGTGGCTGCAAAGCTCTTGCCAAGCCACCTTTTCGCCCTGCCTGGGCTCGCTTTGAAAGCCGGGGGTGGTGAACGTTTGAGATCTTGGGAGTTCATGTCTACACAGGTGTGGGGTTACGGTCGTTCTGGGTTGAACTTCTTGGCGATGCAGGAAAAAAGATCGTTGGAGTCCTGAAACTTTCAATGGAACCGGTGACGTGCAGCTACTCAAACTCACTGCATGCCAAGCGACAGCTCAACTAAATGATCTTGGCTGCGTGGCACGCTTCCAAGAAAAAGCCCCTCCTCTATCTTCGTCCAACTCCACCCTTAAATCAAGGAAGTGGCACTTGCCAAGGGTGGGCTTGCGGCGATCTACTCTGTGGTTACGCATAGCGCTGCGTTGAAGATGCGTGTTGCAGCAACTGAGGTTCGAACTCTTGCGCTTCTTGCACAAGCGGATGGTGCGGGATTGCCAACTGTGAAGGATCGTGGGCCCAACGCCTGAGAAGCGCTTGCAAGCTGAGTTGGTGCATAATGTGCACGTGCAGCAAGGTCCGGTATTACAGCAAATTGGTGATAAACAATTTAGTAATACTCCTGGTTCTAATGAAACCAATATTAATGCTCCGGCGCAATGAAAACGCGCAAACTGCAGAAGCCGTCTACGTCGCCATTTACTGTAATTTCCGTGGTCAACGACCAGACACGCGTGTTTTATGACGTCTTTGTCTCATCGGCATTTACGGTGGTGTCCTTGCTTGTGCTCATGACTTCTGAACTTTTTCTGAAGCGGGCACCTTGTTGTTGAAAGGCAAATTGCATGCAGAATTGGTGGACATAGCTTTGGAACACTAGTGTTTTTGCCTTCTCGCCTGAACGCGACTTCGGCATGAGCATGAACAAACGTAAAATGCATCGGTACTAACGGTGCTTGCCTACATGATGTACATGTGCACCCCGAAACATTGTTTCAGTGTGCCATTTCGTGGCGGCATGCTCCCAACAGCGTCGGAGTGTGCGAATCAGTGCTGGAAGTAGAGCTATGAGTAAAGGGAAACATTTCAACCAGTCGACTGGGCTTCTGCGTGGAGCTTAGCATAGAGTTGGGTTGAGAACGTCAAGGTCGTTCAGGGTGCTAGGCTTGGCTTTGCGCACCTGTGAGGCGATTGGGATTGAAGTTGTTGCTCGTCTGGATGCTGCAAATTGCAGTAGGGTTATAAGGGGCTTAGGGTAGAGGTCTGAGCCTCTGACGAGAAGGGACTTAAGATCTCTCGCACACCAGCAGCTTATTTTGCATCCAACTATAATATATGTTGTAGCAACTGCTGTTGGCGGCTCCGAAGTACCCTTAACCGTTGGAGTGGTGCCGTGCTGCTACTAGTACTAACACTAGCAGTAGTAGCAAAAGTATCGGCACCTGTACTTCGATCTAAATATCGAGACCAGAATGGAGGGTATACACATCTCTCTAAACACTACGGCCTCAGGGGTTGAGCCCGCCCCTCGTGCATCGGCCTGAAAAGAAGATCAGCAGCCACAGCAGCACCAGCACAACAAGGAGCACCGAAACCAAGATTGAAGCCAGGACCTGCTCTGACTGACGGGCGTTTGCAGCAGTTCTACCCCACAATGCATGCTTGGCTATTCGGAACTTGCCGCCGGGGCAGCAACTTTGGCTTTGGGACAGTTTTGGGGCCCCGCCAAGCCAACGCCCAGGTGCTCGCGACAACGGCGACAGCTTTACTGTAGTGAGACTGGAGACGCTTGCGATGTCTGCGCAGGCACTGCGACTCGCCGGATCAATGGGGAATACCACTATAAGCCTGACAAGACAACGAATCAAGCGGAGGAAACGGAGACATTTGTAAAAGTTGGGGCAGCATTAACAATCACAACGACTGTCGTGGCATTACTAGTAGTAAAGCAGACCCCCTGCTCCCGTAGGCGATGAGCTTTAGGTTGTATTGAATAGTATTGGTGTTGTTTGTCGCACAGAACCTGTGAATCAAACGAGAAACCAGGTGAGTGTCCAAATGTACTGCGGTATCCCGGAAGCTGTAAGCCAATTCAACAATTAGTTGTCCTAGTCGACAGCCCCTTCCCGGATTCAAAAGGCCTCTACCCAACACCATGGATGCAACACAACCTGATGGACGTCCGACAAACCTTCGACCTTGCTACCGAGCCTGCGCAAGCTCAATGATACCAAAACATAGCAATAATCATGACCGTGTCATGTTGCAGTTCAGCAGAACGTAGCACAGGAATAATCGTTCGTTGTAGTCTTGTTCAGAAAAACTCTTGGCATCGCCGCCGAATCTAGGTTCCCTAGACCTGCCGAACCCTATATGCTGAACGAAAACAACAATACAGGTGATGATGTTAAGAACCTTGTGGCGACATAGCCAAAAACCAGGGAGGCAGGCCACACAAGCACAAAGCGTGATAAGGTTCTGATACGTTTGTTGTCACGAATGCTCATCTATGACCGGCTCAGGCATGAGGGCCAGAAGCAAACAATCCGAAACAGCTGATGCTATAACCCAAACCCTAAGCCAAATCCCAATGTAATTATGGCGGGTGCCTCAGCCTCCATTCGCCAGAACCTCGACCAGCGCCGGCTTCTTCAAACGTCACTGCTGCAATCTGTTTGGCTTTCAAAGATGAACTTTCCCTCATTGTTGCTGAACTTTGTGAAGTTCTGTGGTTTGCCGTGTTTGTGACGTGAACTCGTAGGCACGCTGCCGTTTACGATTGATCCGCAATCTCCTAAGTTACTAAGTGGCTATACCCATGTTCGTCATGAGCAACACTTTCCCCCGACGACAATTCAATTGCAATCAAAAAAGGAGGTCGTCCCCGCAGCCCTGTTTTTGGCGCAAAGGACTCTGAGCCAAAATCCTGCACGTCTTGTTGAAGATTAAGGCGAACTTCAAAGGCTCGGCACTCCGCGAAACTGCCTTGCGACTATCAATCTCAATGCTTCTTCATGAACACAGCACCATCATGCAACAGCCCGATCTTCATGGAAGCTGTGCAACAAAAACACACACACACATCTCCAAAACCCGTCCTTTACTTCTAGCATTCCTATTATTCGTGTTGCTTGGCGATTTTAGTGTATCTATGACCGCGAGTATGGTATGGATGCTCATGATGATGGTGGTGATGGTGATGGGGGCCTGGTAATCATGATGGGGTTGACTCTTACCATCATGGCATCCTTAGTTCTTCTCAAAGCGTACCGAGTATTCGCTCTGAAGCTCCGCAGAAACTCTGCCAGCAGCACCACGCCCGCAGCGCCGTCGACACAGAATCCGGAACCTTGGCCTTTGATCTTCCGCTCCTCCGGCCGCGCAGGGCCATTACTAATACTATTAGCATGCTATTGTTCTCATTATTGTTATTGTTATTGTTGTTAGTATTAATACTACTATTATTATTACCTGAGCTTTTAGGCTTTTAGCTTGACGAGCTTCCCTGGCTTTGCAAAGGTCGGCGGGGAAGTTCGAACGACGTCCGGTCAGCACTGCTGTGCCACCACGAAGCATACGCCAGAATCCTGCTGATTGATCTCGGGTTTGATTCCAAAGAAGAAGGAGAAGATGTCTGCATTCCCGATGGAAGGAATCTCCACCTGCCACAGGAGAGCAGAAACAAAGGATTTCTGACAACGTCATATGTCGCAAGGGCCGCAAGGGCATGTTCCGAACCCACAGGTCAAAGGTCAGTTGTAAATGCAAGATAGGTATCCCCAAATCCCATTAAATCCGCACGACATGAAACAACCAAAAAGATACACGTCGACATTAACACGACCGCCAAGCGAAACAAGAAACATGTGTCGACTGCTGTTGCTTCTGTAGCGATTCTTGCTACGATTGCAAATATCAATGGTTCAAAAAGTGCTTTCATAAGCAATAGCAGTAATGGTCGGCAGCAATCTGTACCAGGTGGTAGTAGTGAAAGGAGCAGCAGCAGCAGTAGCAGTAGTAGTAGTACTACTACTACTACGACGACGACTACTACTACTACGACGACTACTACAACAACAACTACTACTAC
Organism: Symbiodinium sp. clade A Y106; assembly: GCA_003297005.1. Taxonomy (NCBI): domain Eukaryota; class Dinophyceae; order Suessiales; family Symbiodiniaceae; genus Symbiodinium; species Symbiodinium sp. clade A. The sequence goes on along the minus strand of BGNK01003377.1, from coordinate 55,638 downwards.
TGCTACTACTACTACTACTACTACTGCTATCCATCTCAAGAGCTCTTTGGCTCCAGCGGCCTTCTGCTCCGTCTGGATGCGTACAACGGCGGCCCCGCACTTCTCTGCAACCCTGTTGACGAAGTTGTCCTTGACCTCAGTCGTCTGACGAAGTTGCCTTGGCCTTTGCACTGCGAGCACCAAGCCAACACAAGAACCGGAGCCAACACCCAATCTCCCACTGCTTGTCGTGAAAGGGGTGGAGAGCTGGGTGGAGCGGGCATCAGACACAGCATCTCATCTGCTCCAGTACACGTAGAGCATAAGCCCCAACCGACAACGATGCGTTCAGAAAGGTTGTGTCGCTTTTTTCTTCTAACCCCTGCAGCCAACTCAATTTCTCAGACGTTAATCCAAAACTCTGTCGATCTCGAGCCAAACGACTCAGCATCACAAGCAAACCCAGTCCCGAAGTCAACAGTCGTGAAGTCTCCTTCTGGGGCCCAGAGCCTGTCGAGCCTTGGACACACTGCCCTGCTTGTCGGGCTGGTGGTTGCTGACCTCGGGCTCTATAGTGCTTGACCTGCGAACGTGTGGAAAGTATCCGCATACACAAAGCCGCTTGCAGCAAGAACTTGATTTTGATGCCTGTGACGAGTACCCCAAAAATATGTGTGTTCGCACAGTGCTATAGTAGGAGTATCTGAAAGGAGCGTGGGTCAGAGCTCGCTTGACCACGTGTCCATGCAATACTACACAGAAGACTCTCAAGCCTGGCCTCTCAAAACAGCTTTACTTGCAGTGGCAACGTCCGTTTCAGCCACATTGCTTACACGATGCCGTAAGTCTGCTGCCATCAGCCGTCATCACCAATTATGCTTGTGGCTGTAATGTGTGCTGAGCTTCCTGCTCCAGGAACACCTCCTTTTCGAGGGTCTGCAATGGACAGCGGCCTGAATCAGCATGATGACTCGGATTCATGGGAGAGCATGAACTTCAGCAGTTGGGGGTTGGGGCTGACAGGATCAGGAATGTGGTTAACATGTGGTACTTTGGGGTATCACTTGGAGGTTCGAGCGGGAGTCAATTGGAGTCCCTCGAAGCCGGGGTGAACACATGCTACACATAGCCGGCAAAAAGGGTTTCTGCGATGTGCCTGCAAGATGGCTATGTGAAGCCTGCGGTCCGCCGTTGGAAGCAATAGCACTAATTGAACCCCACGGAGTGGGGTCTGAAATCCAAAAATATCTTGGTGGCCGGCATCGTTGCGATGCCACAGGGTCCTGCACCGGACAAGCATAAAAGTCTCGCAGGTGCTCCCATGAATGTGCCAACCGGGAAGAAGCCTATGCCCTGGCTCTGTGCCGGCACTGAAAATGAAGTTGCAGTCCTGACCATTACTTTGAAATTGTGGGGCTGGCTCAAGGCGCGTGACAGCGAGACCCCAGTGCTTTGTAAAGACCGATCACCGTATTTTATTATTTGGAAAGGAACTCCTAGAAGTCCTTCAGTCAGTATATCTGTACCTCTTGATGCATGACGTTGCTCCTGGTTTATCTCAACAGCAAGTCCCAACCCAGAGCTACCCCAAACCATTCCGTTTGAACGCTTCAGCCCTGCAGCTCTAATCCAGGAAAGTGGGACAAAAGACCACCTTTGCAGAGGCGATCCCCAGCCTTCGGTTTCCTCTTATTTCGGCGGGAGTGCGGCCATTTCGGGGCACAGTGGTGGATCTTTCAAGAACGAACATAAGCATGATCATAACGTCACTCTTGGGGGTGGCATAGCTAATGCTGCGGCAAGGAACAATCTGGCAACATCCCAAACCGTCAAGACCACCAACATGCAAACCAGGACCAAAGCCTGAAGACTGTCAGCTCGGAAAGTCTGAGCAATGAAAAGTCTAACCCGGCATCCGGGTCAGAAGCCATGCAGAAGACCAACTATTGGACCTATTGGCCTTCCCCTTTGTATCATGAGCATCATTGAGGTAAACTTCATCCTCCACACCGAACTCCCTGCCCTAAACCACGAAAGCCCACACCAAGACTGAAAATCTAAACTCTAAACTCCAAACCCTAAACCCCTAACCCCTCAACCTAACTCAAACCTAACCCCCCCCCCCCCACCCTGGTTCGGATCTTTCTTCGGCCCTGGGCAGCGAAGAGTCTGCGAACAGCTTCGGAGTCGACGGCGTCTGCCCGGGCCACTCGAGGCTCGTGGGCAGCCTCATGGTTTAGGGCTCTGGAAAAAAGGGGCCTAAACAATTACCTATAGCCTACACTCTTTTGGGGGGTCCCATACTATATTTATAATAATAGTATAATAGGCCCTATATTGGGTTTAGGGGCAGGGTTCTCAAACCGAGCAGCCTCTGGGTCTCCAAGGATTTCGGGGTTCTGAGTTTCTGGCTTGGGGCTTGGTGTTCGGGGTGTAGGACTTTGAGCAAATCTAGGGCTTGACGTTTGGAACAAGTTAGGGCACGGCCAGCATCGCGGTCTTCCCGAACCAATCTCAAGATCTGAAACAAGCAAAACAGCTTGCTACTCCTCATGAACCGGTCCGCGGATCTGGTGTCGCGGAGGATTTACGACGCGAGGCGTGCCCAGGGAGTTGTGCAAACCATGCGCAAGCATTTTCGGCATTCAAATCAGGCCAAGGAACATCCAGAAGAGTGCAGAGGGATCTTCGGGAACAGCCGTGGCAGAGCTGCTGCTGACAAAACCGACAAATCAGGAAGAAGGGACCTGGACAGGCAGGGTAAACCTTTAGCCCCAGAGCTTCAAGCCTTACAGAAAAACCCTGAAGCCCTCAAACGAGAGCTTTGAGCACTGCAGCATTGCTCTGCAAAAAAGGGTAGTTGCTAAAATTGTATTTGCCAGGAATGCTTACGACATTCCGCAGCTCTGAGGCACCGGCCAGTGCTACCGATCTCCGGCTGGCTGCAAGAACTGCAGCTGGCACCCCCATCGGCAGTTCCGCCTCCAAAGCGCTCGAAGCTGTGTCCGTTGTCACATCTTGGCCAAATCGCCAAGGAATGACGAATCTCCTCAAATCCCGCCGGGTTCTGACCCACGTGAGGATTCTGGTTTTGCAGGAAGCACTTCCCACATAGCGAGTAGTTGCAGCTATAGCAGTGCATTCGCACCTGCCCTGCAGGTATGGCAGCTAGGCAGAAACGACACTGCGCAGACGATGACCAGTAACTTGGCTGGGACCGAACCAGTGCGTGGCCGTCCAGACACGTGACAGCAGCTCGCTGGATATCGCCCCTTCCGATGTCCATGCTTGACCATCGCTCCAGCGATGGAGGCACTTGGCCCGCGACTTTGCCTCAGCTCTATGAGGCACTCCGAGGGATGCATGAGGCTTATAGCTAAACAAACTCATGCTGCAATTTAAGGCAAGTCTCTGAAAACATCCTGCAGCAACGCGCTTGCTTGCAGGGCCGGCATGTAGGGCTCCAGCGATGCTCCGGGAACCTTGCTGCTTCGCTCAGGCTTCAGGCTTTCGAATGGACAGGGTTTCCAAGTTGCGTGTCAGAAAGCATCTTAAATGAACTTAAATGAATGGTTGTGGCTTCAAAGGTCTAGCAGGGCTACACATCAACTTACTCCTTGTGCCTGGTGCGTGCGCGCAGAGCTACGAGCTCCCGACATCGTGTAGAGCACTCTTTTGCAGAGCTGCTGCTTGATCCAAACAAGGCTGTAAGCCTGTAAGCAAGCGTCCTCATGATTTTCAAAAACTCCCATTAAAGCACCGCCTCAAGCTAACCTTTCAAGCAAGGTGCAGCGGTGGCCTGCTGTTTGCTGCCGGCTTGGTCAAACCAGCCGATGTCGAAGGTCCCATCCGGGTGCTCCATCTCCACCTGCTCTTGGTTTCAGGGTTGCTGGTTTCCGACCTCCTCTGCTGAGGCCACGGCTGAAGTGTTTGGGATTTCGGTTCGGATGGGCTTCGGTGCAGTTTGACTTCCTGCACGTACCAGGGAGAGTTAGGAAGCTTGATGAGCATGTCACAGCATGTCGATGTGAGGAGCAACTTCATCAATCAATCAGCCCAACGTCTTTCCGGAATATATGCTGCTCCAGCTTCACGAACCAACTTTCATCAGCCCGATCTGGCAAGCGAATTTCTGTGGTTTGCTGACTTGGGGTTCCCCTCGCCACCCAAAGAATGAGGACTTTCACTTATGGAACTACCGACCAATTCCGGCTCTTCTTCGGAAGACATCCTGCTAAAGAGGCTTTATTCCAAAAGGACAGAGTCACTCTCACCCTGCGAACGCGCATGACTCATGACCATCACCTCAGCCCCACCACCACATTTACGGGAAATGGCGCACCTTCGAGTACAAGAGTCGAGTACAAGCTCAAACAGCCGCAACTGCCTCAACCAAGCCAGAAATCGAAGGTGCTCTCAAACCTCCAGCCTCGACGTTCAAAGTAATAAACCTGGAACGCCAAACCGTGCCTGGGCCACCACTGGGGCACTGGCTCCCATGGAACGAAACAGAACCTCAGCTGGCGAAGGCTTTTTGGAACTCCACAGCAGGTTCAACGCTTTCTCCGCGGTCACACAGACTCCCGGATCAAAAAATGTAATCAGGATCAAAAAAGCTTAATCACCCACAAAAACTTAAATAGGATCAAGAAAAATTATGTGTCCGCGTCCTGTTATATACGGTAGATGCCGTTTCTCTGTCCTACGTGCGATTGCCGCTGTGGCGCGGTGCATAGTTTTCCCGGACGTCCTATCATTTGCAGAGGATTCGTCTGCCCCGCGCGTTCGAGGCCAGGATTCCTGCCCGAAACGCGCCAGCATTTCGCGGAAAGTACTTTCGTGCTGGTCCTCCAGCTGCCAGTACATGCTGGGAAGCGACTTCGTCGTGCTCTCCATTGTGTCTGAATCCCGCCAATACTTGGGGGGCAAGGTTTCGAGGCCTGCTTTCAATTCGCCAGTACTTGGGGGAAGCATTTCGGTAGTTTTCTGCTGCGATGGTCTCCTGCTTGTCACTCACCGTTTTTTTTTGGTGGTCTCCTGGTCGTTGTCCTCCTAGTCGGTGTGGTCCTCCTTGCTGAATGGAAACATGGCACGAATGCTGGAAAACACACATAGCAACTAGTCAACCAGTTGCGATGTTTTTCGCAAGCAATTCAAGCCTCTTCGCATGCGCCAGTGGTGATAATGGCATGCTTTTGTTGTGGTCATTCACTCTTTCGGGCTTCGGGATCTAATCTTCAAGCAAGGTCTGCGAGCCCAGGCGCTGAGGCATGGAATGCTTGCAAATCGGACCATGATGATAGAGGTTGGGTTCTGTGCAGAAAGTGTCTCGGAACCTGTGCTGCGACTTGAGGCACACGAACGCCTTCCTTTCACGGGGCGCGCTACCGCGCCGGCGCTGGCGCCGGAGTAGAAGTATTACTAATACTAATTGTAATAATGATAGTAGTATAGTAATATTAATGCTCATAGTAGCAGTAGTAGTAGTAGTAGTAGTAGTAGTAGAAGTAGAAGTAGAAGTAGAAGTAGTAGTAGTAGCAGTAGTAGTAATAGTGATAATAGTAATAGTAATAATAATAATTGAATAGTAATAGTACTAGTAATTGTAACAGTAATAGTAACATAGTCATAGTGGGGGGCGCACTTGCAACGCCGGACCCGTGCCACAGTGGGCGAAAGACGTGGCCACACGCAAGGCAGCCACGGCCGCGGCGACCCAGCCGGACCCTCATAAGAGCGCCCAGCCAGTAGGGGATGCTGACAGGTAGCTGTTGTAGATCTCGAAGATGGACTCGATGTACGCCTCGTTCCTTGAATCAGAAAGTTCACGGAAGTCCTCTCTCGGGAAAGTCAGCCCTTGCGCGCTTCAGTCTGCACAAAATCTTGGCACCGATGAAACTGTTTGCGTTTTCGCTCGCCACCTCGGTCTCCACGCAGCTTCGCGGCCAATAACCGGGGCAGCCCCTATTCTGGGCGCTCCCGGTGCTCGCTTCATGTCCGACGAGTCTTGGCTCTGAACTGAGGCAAAACTGAGCAACAACAAGAAAGCATAAAGTTTCAACGGGCCGGGCCCTTCAATGGAGCGAGACAACGTCAGAAGTTGAAATCTCTCTCCACGTGGCTTCCTTCTGCTTTTCCGCCTCTCCATTGAAGGGCCAGTTGTGACTTTATGGCTTCCTGTTTGCACCAAGAAAAGCTCATCCAACGACATATGTACGGTCAACAACGACGCATATCATGTCCCCTGCACCAGAATGACACAACATGGCCCTGTAAGGGTGTTGTTTTGGAACTTTACGCGGCTTCTACCGGACATACGTGCGGTCAACAACGACGCATGTCATGTCCCCTGCACAATAATGACACAACATGGCCCTGTAAAGGATGTTTCTTTGGAACTTTACACAGTTTCTACCGGTTCCTGCGGCGTCAAAAAAATGGCTTGTCTGCATTTTGTGACTGTGCCTTGCTCTCCAATCGGAACTGGCAAAAAGCAAGCTTCAGGCCTGCAATGCACCGCATGTGCACTTTTTTCATAAGCCATATTTTTCGAACTTTGCTCGTTTTCTGCCGGTTGCGGTGTCCAATCATCTCGTTTCTGCGTTTAACAAGTGCGCCCTGCTTTCCAATAGGAACTGCCATGCAAAGAGCCAGCTTGAGGCCTGCAATGCACCGTCTGTGCACTTTTTCATGAGCGATTTTTTTCGAACTTGACGCTGCTTCTACCAGTTTCTGCGGTGTCCAGCACGGCTGGTTTTCTGCGTTTAGCGCTTGTGCCTTGCTTTCCAAAAGCCATCTTTTCGCACTTCGCACGGTTTCTAACGGTTTCGACGGCGTCGAAAATGGCTGGCAGTGTGCATTTGGCGACTCTGCCTTGCTGTTCAATAGGAACTGCTATCGAAAAAAGCAAGCTCCAGGCTTGCAGTGCACCGTATGTGCACTTTTTTGATAAGCCATTTTTTTCGAACTTTTTGCAGGTTTCTGCGGTGTTAAAGTCCGGTTTTCTGCGTTTAGAAACTCTGCCTTTCTGTCCATTAGGAACTGCTATCGAAAAAGCAAGCTCCAGGCTTGCAATGCACCGTGTGTGCATTTTTTCATAAGCCATTATTTTCGAACTTTACGCTGCTTCTAGCAGTTTTTGCGGTGTCAAAACCGGCTTTCAAAAATGACACATAGCATGTCCCCCTGCGCAAGAATGACACAACATGGCCTTCCACAACGTGACGAAGAAAGCAAACATGAACGAATGTTCACTGTCAAGCTGTTAACACTGAGGCTTCACTGCATCCGTCACGACTCTTCCGTTCGTTCGAATGGCAGCAAAAGCTGCCCTTTGTCACAACCGATCCACTCTTCAGAATGGCAGCAAAAACGAACATGAGAGACTTCGCAAGAATGGCCACTTTTACGCGGAGATGCTGTGTTTCTTGCGCTCAGAGGCTGCGCAGCACTACTTTCACCAGGTTACGATGGAGCCAGCCCCAAGACCGGCGGCAACAGCTTGAGCACCGGCCTTGTTGATCGTCTCCTGCACATCAGAACCTGCACAGCACTACTGTCACCACCTCACGACGGAGCCAGCCCCAAGACTGGCGGCAAAAGCTTAACCACTGGCCTTTTTGATCTGCAGCACAACAGAACCTGCGCAGCACTACTGTTACCAGCTCGCGACGGAGCCAGCTCCAAGACTGGCGGCGAAAGCTTGAGCACTGGCCTTCAGCATATCAGAGCCTGCACAGCACTACTGTCAGCTTACGATTACGACGGAGCCAGCCCCAAGACGGGCGGCAAAAGCTTGAGCACTGGCCTTCAGCATATCAGAGCCAGCCCCAAGACTGGCCGCACATCAGAGCCTGCACAGAACTTCTGTCAGCTTACGACGGCCAGCCCGAAGACTGCCGGCAAAAGCTTGAAGACTGGCCTGTTGATCGCACATCAGAGCCTGCACAGCACTACTGTCACCAGCTTACGACAGAGCCAGCTCTAAGACTGGCGGCAAACGTGCTCCTCCATGCGCTGCATAACGAGGCAACATGAAAGGCTTGGATATGCTGCACGTAACTACATGAAAGGCTTGGATCTGCTGCGCGTGCCATGTCCGGACTTGAGATATGGCAGCAAGACAGCACGAGAGGCTTGCATCTGCTGCACAAAGTCACTTGAAGCTGACATGTCCGCTCGTTTCTCAAGCCCCTAAGCGTGAGGTTTGCAAAGCACCTCTACTTGGTTTTGACTTGAGCTCAGGGAAAGCACAGTTTTGGAGAACTTACAAGACTCGGCAAGAGTCTCGGGTACAGAGGTTTTACTTCCACAATTTTCCTGCCAGACCGCCTACAGCAAGTCTGATACTTGAACTTTGCTGGCAAGCCTTCCGTGCTGCTAGACCGCTCTGGTTGTGCTGCCTGGCCTCTGAAAACACGTCTGATGCTTTGATTTTGCTGATAGGAAGCTCCAGGCTTGCAGTGCCCGTATGTGCACTTTTTTCATAAGCCACTTTTTTCGAACTTTCTGCAGGTTTCTGCGGTGTCAACAGTTTTCTGCGTTCAGCGACTCTGCCCTGCTGTCCATTAGGAACTGCTATCGAAAAAGCAAGCTCCAGGCTTGCAGTGCACCGTATGTACTTTTTTGATAAGCCATTTTTTTCGAACTTTCTGCAGGTTTCTGCGGTGTCTGGTTCTCTGCGTTTAGCGACTAGGCCCTCGAAAGGACGATAGCAGTAGTGATTGTTCTAGCTACATAGGTTGCTTGTGTGCCCCATCCCTCAAAACGAATGCGCGCCAGGCCTGTGTGTGCCTGTGTAAGGACCCAGGCCCGTTTGATATCCCACTAGCCCCTAATCATAGGTAAGAAGCGGCGCAGATAGCCGCTTAGATCCACGTCGTGTGTAAGCAGTGCGTCCAAAATTATGTCGTGCAATGGCGAATCCGGGTAAGCTCCGCGTAAAAACACGCGGACCCCCTATATGTGACCCAAGGCCCAACCAAGGCTGCCCCGTTACTTTCCAGATTCGAAGACATGCATTCCAAACCAGGAGCCTCCAAGCCTCAGTCTGCACAACTGGAGCCTTGCTACAGCCTCAGACTGCACAAGTGCAACCTCTCAAGCTTCAGTTTGCACAAGTGGAGCCTCTCAAACCTCAGTTTGAACAAGTGAAGCCTCTCAAGCCTCAGTTTGCACAAGTGGAGCCTCTCAAGATCTCTCAAGCCTCAGTTTGCACACTCTCAAGCCTCAGTTTGCACAAGTGGAGCCTCTCAAGCCCCAGTTTGCACAAATGAAGCCTCCCAGGCCTCAGTTTGCACAAGGGGAGCCTCTCACGCCTCATTTTGCACAAGTGGAGCCTCTCAAGCCTCGGTTTGCACAAGTGGAGCCTCTCAAGCCTCAATTTGGACAAATGAAGCCTCTCAAGCCTCACTTTGCACAAGTGGAGCTTCTCACGCCTCATTTTGCACAAGTGGAGTTTGCGCAAGTGGAGCCTTAGTTTGCACAAGTGGAGCCTCTCGAGCCTCAGTTTGCACAAGTGAAGCCTCTCAAGTCTCAACCATCGAAGGCTTTGAGCAGGTCAGCTTGAAACAACCGATTTAGTTTTGTTTGTAACAAACTTGTCGAAGCCATGGAAACCCAGTCAGATGCCCCAGCACATCGCAAGGACTCCCATGGTTTGATTCAGCTCAGATCGCTGCCAATACACTTTAATTTAAGGCCACATAAGTAAAGCTCCTGACTAAGGTTGTCGCATGTGCTCCCAGTTCTTGTTGCAGTATGCCCGGTACATGTCTCGGCATCAGCGTTCCCAGGGGATTTGCAGACACAGCGCCAAGTATTCAACATGACTTGCAAGTGACATGGAAACCGGTTCCATGAAGCAACACCGCGGTTGGCACAAGTTTCGGGCAGCGGGACAAGAAACAACTTCTAGCCAATATCAATATCGATCAAGGATGTGTGCTCCATGGATGCATGGCTGCATTGCAAGATGCCGTTTTACTGCACACGCCCCTTGAAAGCAATTTCGTCGACGCGCAAGAAAGGTGGCCAGAAACTTGGCTTCACCTGGCTCGGCCCCTCCTTGGCGACATCGGAAAATTTTGGGGCTATGTACGTGGGGCGACATGAGAACACACTCCCTTCAGGACGTGCGTCCTTCATGTCGTGCAAAAAAAACTTCCCGTATTCGGGACGCGACGTTCTGGTGGCCTACGTGCCGCCTGTTCTTGTCCGCTTCAGGATCGCACCCGGCCGTCGACTCAGTCGAGTGCTGGACGGTCTCACCGAAGCGGCACAAGAGCAGGTGGCACGTAGCGTCCACGGCCTCCCACAAGGGCTTGCATTGCGTACAGCAAAGCGGCTCACACCCACTCACACATTGTTATTCTCAGATACGCACACACACACACACACACCCACAGAGGGACATGCGCGTACGAAGGACCTGCAGGTTTTGGCGGCCGCACATCCAAGGTTTCTTCCGGCCTTGGACGCAATGAATACGTAAGGACTGCGTGAAGAGACCCCAAAAGGACACATTGCGGACATGTAACTATAACTTTGGCACTGACGTCGTGGGCGTCCTCTTCACAGTAGCGACCGGGTGTTGCTGTCTCAGAGGCAAGGGACTGGAAGTTGTTGCTCCGCTTTGTTCGTAGACGAAAAAGGAAAGTTTGGCGTTGTGCCCAACCCATCAGACTGCTGAGGTCTCCACGCGACACAGACAAGCTTCCGGCGTCGGTTCTGCAACGAGAAATTTCTACTATCCTCTGTTTCTTCGTTTACAGCGGACCTGCATGCCTATCCAGTCTATGCTGCAGTCCCCCTTTGCCATGCCACTGAGGTCTCTGCTCCACGCCAGAAGGCCTTATGTCTGCAGCAACGCTGCAGAAAACACTTCCGTTTCCGCCCAACTGTTTGTCACGGTGCTTCACGCACCGGTCCTCTCGTCTGAGGCCTGCGCTCACTGCGAGCCGGCCTCCAACACCCGCACACTACCTTTGGCCACTCCGTGTCCCTGCGCTCCATCGAACTCTTGCTCTTTTCAGCAGCTGCAGGCCTGAAATTCAAGTGTCACTCTGCCAATTCCGCCCCCGGCTTCCCTGGCTGTCATCCTGCCTGGACTCCTCGCGTGCAAGCCTCGCAACAACAACTTCATCCATCACCCCGACCCCGGTCATTCCCCGGTCTATAGATCGTGTTTTGCTCGGGTCCCGGCTCCTCTCGAGCAGACCTGACGTCAGCAGCTCATACGTCTACAATTACAGCATTGCTCTGTCATGCTGGCCGTTCTCTCGCTGCTTTTTGGCCTCTTCAAAACTGCTCATGCCCTCACAACTCCAAAATGGATCTGAGCCGGAGCTATTCCGGCCTCATGTTGGTAGCCTGTCAAGCCGCCTCAGGTGCCGAATTAAAGGGATGCATGTGTTTCCTGTGCACGTTCTTGAAATCTTGGCTCCAGTAGTAGTTGTAGTAGAAGTAGAAGTAGTAGTAGTAGTAGTAGTAGTAGTAGAAGTAGAAGTAGAAGTAGAAGTGGAAGTGGAAGTGGAAGTAGAAGTAGTAGTAGTAGTAGAAGTAGAAGTAGTAGAAGTAGTAGAAGTAGTAGAAGTAGTAGTAGTAGTAGTAACAGCAGCGGCAGCAGCGCCGTAGTAGTAGTAGTAGGCACCCCCCCCTACCCACTACCCCTGTTGCATGCGTTGCTTTTGTGGGGGGGGGGGGGGGGGGGGGGGGGGGG